>JAHWFP010083482.1:0-27151 GCA_023313725.1 Lithobius niger
TATCAAAGGTACATAAATCACTACTCTGAAACCTGTGCGTGTCTTACCGACTCCTTGAAAAAGGAAGCACCTGATCCCGTTTTGTGGGATGAGTCCAAACAAACAGCGTTTGACTCTTTGAAACAAGCTTTAGTGACGTTTCCCGTCCTAAGAGCTCCCGACTTCAGTCAAACTTTTATTTTACAGTGCGACTGTTCTGAACGAGGTATGGGCGTCGTTTTGTCCCAAGTGTTCGATGGCGATGAACACCCCTGTCTTTATGCTTCACGCAAATTGACAGCAAGGGAACAAAATTTTGGAACTACAGAAAAGGAATGTGCTTGTCTTGTCTGGGCCTTTGCGAAACTTCGTCCCTACATTTATGGCACCAAGTTTCTCATCGAATCGGACCACAATCCACTTCACTGGCTGAAACAAATGACTGGCAAAAATCCCAGACTGCTGCGTTGGAGTCTTACTCTTCAAGACTATGACTATGAGGTCAAGTACAAACCTGGAAAGTCTCGTACTAATGCTGATACCATGAGTAGGTATTTTGTCTAACTTAAAAACAACAAGTTGAGTTATTATTGTTAAAAGCTAAACAAGTGGTGGAGCCAAAATTTGCTTTGCAACCTTTTTTTTTTATGATTAAATTTTTTGAATGGTTAAGAGGTACGTTGTCAGGGCAACCTCACTCAAAGAAACTGTCAGCTTTCCCAATTCGGACCTTACACCTAAATTTTAAGTGCCAATGTTATTCTCCCTGTCACTATCAACGCCTTCCTTTGTGGAAGGATATTTACAGAGATTATACGACACGTTTAAATGTTCATTAGGAACATTCTACAGGAGTTTAGTGGTCCCTGGCTATCTCCTCTTTAAGTTTTCTACGAAATGGCTTTCTTTAAAAACAGCCGTCTGTCTCACCTCTGAGGGCAAAAGGTTAACTCTGCCGTTAAAAGGTTGTTACGTTATTATCCACAAAACCTCTCAGCGTTGTATTTTGTATTTGTAGTTATGGGTTCTATCTCAAAACCTTTCTGTGTTTAAATTTTCATGTAAACAAGTTGTCTGGTAACCTAAAACCATCCCAGTGGGAGTAGTTTTACAGTAAATAGAGCTGGTCATTTTATGCCTGCCCATAGTATTCGATTCTCCGATCCCTATCGCAGCGGCTAGGTTTATTGAAATGCGGCGCGGCGGAGGGCTAATTTCGCAGTCATCCCAGATAAAAAAAATAACTAGACTTGAGCAGAGGCAGATACCGTACGGGACATATTACCAGAACAGTAGATGGCCTCATTTATCTGTTAAAACGAAACAACAAACTCTTGACATGTACCTTTAATTTTCGTTAACTTTCGAAAATAATGTTTCTTTTTATTTTATGTTTTGCTCCAATTTCCTGTGTGCTCTGTACGAATTTCCTGCAACAAGCAGCGCGGACAAGCACTCAGTTAATTTTTGCAATTAGTGTTTTTATAAAATGTAATTTTTTTTTACTCAAATTAACTTTACTGCAAAAACGTCAATCCCCCAAAAAATAAAATAGTAATTTTAAATTTTGTGTAAACGGTGTACTTTTAACTTGTCGATCCGGGGCTAGGAACAAGTAGCTCAAACAAAAAAAACCTTTTTCGCTCATTTTGAAAGTAAATGGCAACACGACAAACCTTGTAGAAGTTGGAACTTTCCATGTTGTTTGATTGCATAAACCAAGAGTGTTTCTTTGCATATTTTTAGTTACATGGCTTGGCAACTTGTATTGTGACATACCGATGTGCACTAATCATTTTTGTAGGCTTTTATTTGGAGACAAACAGGAACCCCGAATAAAATCTCCCGTTGGGGGGCATGTAAAGGCATGAGGCCTAAAATTCCTGGCGATTGGTTAGGAGACCCGACACCAACCATCAACAACTCGGGTACACCTCTTTTTTTCCTTAGCGCCAAAAATGCGCTAGGTCTATTTTTCACTTCCAAGTTTAAAAATTCGTATCTTCCAAGAAAATGGACTTCATCGACTCTGGTTTGCAGCTCTTAATAAACCTGAACTTTATCTAACATCCTGTGAAAACAGAACTTGAAATTTCACCATACTTTGGTCTACAGCTTCATTTGAAAAAATTGCTCAAACTGAGCGCCGACGCACGCTATCTCCGTCGCCATTTTCTACAAACATGTAAATATTTATTTGTATTTCTCGAATTTATTTCTAAGCATAAAGCCGACTAGCTTAGTGCTGTGCTAGTTTACATGTTTACTATGTCTTCAATGTTTTTATTTTACTAAGGTGACGATTTTAGCAACTATGAAAACTTTGACTACAACTACGGTATTTTTGCGGCTGCGATAATACATTTAAAATTTTATGCGTTATAGCATTTTAAAAACACAAGCTGGTTTATTTAATCCTTTGCCTAGGCTTTTATAAAAGCATTATTTAACGTAATCTTTTCTCATGAACCCTACCTTGTTCAATATGGCAACACAACTACGATTATTTTACCGGACATTTTCAGTGTGTATCTTGTATTTTTATTTCAGGGCTCCGACCATAGTGATCTCAATTCCGAATGCACAACTAAGCCTTTGCCTTCAATTAATAACAGTTTATTTGAAATTTTAGCATCAAACTTCGTCTCCCCCCCCCCCCTTCCTTCAATAGTTGCAATGCATACCATTGTAGTTTTTATAAAAAAATGTATAGGCCTAGTCTCACGTTGTTATGAGTTTAACTCAATGCACTACTCAAGCCAAGGTCTCTAAAAACAACCAAAGTCGGCAATTCCCTTTGCCATCCAAGCTCCTTCTAATCCGAACTCAGTATTTTCTCTCCCCACCACTCAGAGTGCAAGGCTACCCTGCCCGTCCGCGCCGTCATGCCAACTTCCGGTAATGACAGCTCGGCCGGTTTTGGTCAGTCACTCCTCCTCCCAAGCGACCCCTCTACCTCACACCCCCCCTCCGTCGCTCTCCTACAGGTTCGCGGTTTCCCTCCTACCTGCAGGCAGGCAGCAGGTATATAACCAAGCTGAGGGAGAATTTCGTTAGCATAGCTCAAGGACTCAGAGGCTAGAGGTCACTACGGCGGTCAGAGCAGAGATGTCCAGTCCGAAGGTTGCCATGCCGGGCAAGGTAGGGGTTCAAAGGGTAACTAGTTTAGTTTCATTGAAATTGATCTTTAGAACAGAATTTCTAAATTTTTAGTCTTAAAATTTAAACTTAACTTCTAGCATTTGAGGAACTTATGGGTAGCCAAACGCAATCGGCATTTTGGTTTAGGGCACCCATAATTTAAGGGTTTAAGGTCCCCTTCCTAAAAACCGGCTTTTTTTCTTTGTTTATGAACTCAGTATTCATTAAATAATCTAAGATCATCGAGATCTAGCATGTGTTATTGTTGAAGCAGGAATTTTCAAAAAGGTAGTTTTCCTTGTAACACTAATCTTGATTCAGTTTGATTGATTGATTGACTTTAGTGCAAGAGTTGCTAAAGCTTTCAAAGACTATTTTACATTCTGCAAGGGTCATGTTTGTAACTTAGAGAGTTGCGATAACTCACTCCGACTTTTTCTAGTCCAAATTTTGTTGTTAACTTGAATTGTTCATTTTGTCGATTTATTTGTAAATCTTGTGCTTTTAATTGTAAAGTCCCAGTTCTATTTTTCGTAACCAACTAGTTACTTCGTGTGTATAAATCTTGTCATGTTTTATTAAAACAGAAAAGAAAGTTGTTTGGAACAACATTTTGACTTTTAGTCCAGTTTAATTTGCAAGGGTTATTTTAATTACAAAACCATTTTTATTCTAACTCCGAAGTAGGCAAATTAGATTAATTACCCATCGTGGTGGCAGTGAACCATGATTAGATAGGTCTTCATAACTTAGGTAGAACGCTGACGCTCTTCTCCTAACCGTGCAGTAGACACGCTATGCTGTTTTTCCGTGAAAGTAAAAACCGCCACTTATGAACTTATCTAAAGTAACCACAAGTACGCCAGATTGTCGGTGTAAAGGCATGAGGCCTAAAATTCCTGTCGATTGGTTAGGAGACCCGACACCAACCATCAACAACTCGGGGACACGTTTTTTTTTCCTTAGCTCCAAAAACACGCTAGGCCTATTTTTCCACCTCCAACTTTAAAAATTCATATCTCCAAGGAAAATGGACTTCATCGACTCCTGTTTGCAGCTCTTAATAAACCCGAACCTTTTCTGTAATCCTACGAAAACAGAACTCCAAATTTCGCCATACTTTGGTCTACAACCCAGTTTGAAAAAGTGCTCAAACCGAGCGCCGACGCACGCAATTTCCGTCGCCATTTTCTACAAACATGTTGTAGCGGCGGACGCTACGACGGCTGAGGTGCTTGTAGCGCCCCCGACATCCTTGGTTGACGAGTATTTCTTAGCATCAGGTTTTGTGGTTTTGACGACTTTTTACGTTCAATAACACAGCATGGGCTACAGTCCCGGCTTGGGGGATGGAGCGTCGGTGTCCTATTCTAGGCCTAACCTTAATGCTACCGGTAATTACACTGCCACCAACGGTGGATTAATTTAATTGCTTAAACGAAGTATAAAGCTAAAATGGGCTACATAATGATTTACACTTTAAAACAATTAATCGTACTAGGGAACGAACCTGAGGTTTAAAAACTCTTGGTTTTTATTTTAAAACATCACAATAATAAAAATAACACTTTTACATTTAGTTCACTAGTTCAGCTTTTGACAAGTTTGGCAAAAACAAATAAATCAAGAATTTACATTAGAAATTCACTTGGATACAAGAACAACGATGTTTGTTCTTAAACACTTAATTTAGACAAGAAAAAGCATTTTTATTTTGGGTTCCTATCCAGGAATACCCAGCAAGCTGAACCGCGTCCGCTAAGTTACAACTATATTTGACAACTATAGTGATCAAGTCGTCCTACAGTTATTTTTCCTCGCGAGGATCAAACCGTCCCTTTGTTACATTTGAAAAATGAACAAAGTAAGAAACTGGCTTTTTAGAAAGAGATGCCTACTCTAACATTATGGTGGTAAAGACCAGCAAGGCCGATAAGGCTTACCAACCATAAAGACTCAAGCTAGAGGTTAATTTAATTTAGACTATAAATTTAGAATTGGGGGGTCCTAAAGATAAACTTCTAAAGTTAAACTAGTTTACTTACAACCACTACCATTTTGCCCGGCATGGCAATCCCGGACGTGACATCTCCATACCCGACCGGCGTGACCCTTCTAGCTTGCGAGATCTGTGAGCGGTGCTGACTGAGCTGTAGAGGAAGGGCAACTGGGGCTTTTTATGCTGGAGCAGCGGATTTTCTGGACCAAGGCGCGGACGCCGAGGAGAGCTACGGGGGTGTGATTGGTGGAGGGCCAGGGGGAAATGAGGATTCGAAGTTTTTAAGCACAGTTTGACTTTCGGATTGCATGGAAATAGATCTTTTATAAATATCTTTTGGTTTTTAATAGTAGAGCAAGCTAGTAGCAACATTCGCATGGGTCAGTCGGGTTTTGTAGAGAATTAAAACAAAACATATATACACAAAAATTCGTGTCCGGTGATTGCCGATGTCTGTATATTTTGGACTAGTGGTAGCGTTTTGGGGGCAAAAGATTATTATTAATAATGTATAAAAAGAATAAATATATTAGCTTAGAGAATGCTATAACGCATTTAAGTTTGAGTAGAATAAATAGCTTCAAAGTTAAAGGACAGTCGACGATCGCTGTGGAAATTTTTCATAAAAGTTGCTGCAGTTCAACACAATAAAAAATATCACACTCCCAAAGTCGTCTGTACAATTAAGTAGGAGGTTAAGTACCTTCTATCAAACACTAAGCTAATGTCTTTGGCTTTATGCCTAAGTGAAAATAAAAAGTAAATACAAATTTTTATAAAGTGTCGAAAATGGCGTCTCGGGCGCTACGGTGATTTTACGGCTTCCGTTTCGTGCGTTTTTCTATATGCTGTAGAATGACTTCTAAATGGAATTTTCGTGCTCTGTTTGCGGGGGGAAACAGATAAAGTTCGTGGCTATTAAGAGCTGTTTAGATGAGACGGATTGGTCCATTTTTTTTGGCAGATACAGGCGTTTGAATTTGGGGTTTTTTCCCGGCCGAGTCGCCGAGAGAAAAAAAAATGTTCCACGGGTTTTTTTATTTTTGGAGGTCGTGTATCCTCTCCAATCGTTTTTCGGCAAGCCGACATTACAATGTAAATATTTATTTGTATTTCTCGAATTTCTTTCTAGGCATAAAGCCGACTAGCTTAGTGCTGTGCTAGTTTACATGTTTACAATGTCTTCAATGTTTTTATTTTACTAAGGTGACGATTTTAGCAACTATGAAAACTTTGACTACAACTACGGTATTTTTGCGGCTGCAATAATACATTTAAAAATTTTATGCGTTATAGCATTTTAAAACACAAGCTGGTTTATTTAATCTTTTACCTAGGCTTTTATAAAAGCGTTATTTAACGTAACCTTTTCTCATGAACCCTACCTTGTTCAAAATGGCAACACAACTGCGATTATCATACCGGACATTTTTAGTGTGTATCTTGTATTTTTATTTCAGGGCTCCGACCATAGTGATCTCTAAGCCTTTGCCTTCAAATAATAATCATTTATTTTTACTCTGAGCATCAAACTTCGTCTCCCCCCCCCCCTCCTTCAATAGTTGCAATGCATAACATTGTAATTTTTATAAAAAAAATGTTGAGGCCTATTTTCACGTTGTTATGAGTTGAAAACTCACTTGCACATTCAAACACAGGCCTCTAACGTTTCCAAGTCGGCAATTCTCTTTGTCAATTCAGCCTCCGCAATTCCCGTCCAACCAAAACACTGCCTTCAATTCCCCATCCATTCAGAGCGCTCAGCTACCCTAGCCGTCCGCGCTGCCACACCAACTTCCGGTAGTGACAGCTCGGCCAATTTGGGTCAGCCTCTCCTCCTCCAGATGTCCGCCTCTTCTTCCCCGCACCCCCCCTCCGCAGCTATCCTCGGCGTCCGCGCCAACTTCCGGTAATGAGTATATAACCCCAGCCCCAGAGAATTTCGTTAGCGTAGCTCAAGGAATCAGAGGCTAGAGGTCACTACGGCGTTCGGAGCAGATATGTCCAGTCCGAAGGTTGCCATGCCGGGCAAGGTAGTGGTTCAATGGTAACTAGTTCAGTTTATTAGAATTTAATTTTTGGAACAGAATTTCTAAATTTTTAGTCTTAAAATATAAACTTAACTTCTAGACTCTTAAATCATGGGTGCATCGGCATTTTGGTTTAGGGCACCCATGGTTTAAGGATTTAAGGTCCCCTTCCTAAAAACCGGCTTTTTTTTTCTTTGTTTATGAACTCAGTGTTCATTAAATAATCTAAGATCACCGAGATCTAGCATGTGTTATTGTTGAAGCAGGAATTTTCAAAAAGGTAGTTTTCCGTGTAACACTAATCTTGATTCAGTGTGAGATTGATTGACTTTAGTGCAAGAGTTGCTAGAGCTTTCAAAGACTATTTTACATTCTGCAAGGGTCATGTTTGTAACTTAGAGAGTTGCGATAACTCACTCCGACTTTTTCTAGTCCAAATTTTGTTGTGAACTTGAATTGTTCATTTTGCCGATTTAATTGTAAATCCTGTGCTTTTAATTGTAAAGCCCCGTTTTTCATTCTGTAACTAACTAGTTACTTCGTTTGTATAAATCTTGTCATGTTTTATTAAAACAGAAAAGAAAGTTGTTTTGAACAACAAGTTTTGACTTCGAGTCCGATTTTATTTGCAAGGGTTATTTTAATTACAAATCAATTTTTATTCCAACTCCGAAGTAGGCAATTAAATTAACTACCCATCGTGGTGGCAGTAAACCGGGATAGATAGGTCAAAAAAGTTTAGTTAGGATGTTGACGCTCTTCTCCTAACCGTGCAGTAGACACGCTATGCTGTTTTCACAACAAAGTAAAAACCGCCACTTATGATTTACTCTACGATTACCACATGTACGCCAGATTGTCGGTGCTATAGACAGTAGGCACCTCAAGACCCTGTAAGCGCCGCTACAAAACTGGTGGCAGCGGTGGGATTTAAAGGTGCTGTGCCACTACACTCCTTCCCCCCTGCCATACTACTATGCCAGTTCATCTTAAGAAGAAGATTTCGCAGTAAAACTCAAACTGCACCCACCCGAGACGTCCGTAGCTAAGCTAAAAACGCTACGGAAGCAGATGTCAGCCTTAAGACAACAAAAGGCAAAACAGTAAACCCCGTATCCAGCTGGAGCTGGGAAGCGGCAACCCTCCCTTCACAAGCCGTGAAGCAGCAGGCACGCCTTCGGAACGCAGATGTTCCTTCAACCCCTGGAGAAGTCAGCCACTGAAAAAGAGGATATGATGCTCCAAGATGGAAACTCCACAGGACTTCACAAGTGACGGTGTTCAAACTTCAACTGGAAGGACGACCACGACAACATTTGGATCCGATCTTCGATGGGTGGTTGGATGACTGACCGCACAGCGATTGTGTCGGAAATTCAGGTTAGTGCACATTGGTATAGTCCGGTTGCCAGGCCGAGTGTTTATTTTATGTATCCACCTGAGTGCTTAGGTAATATAAGATTGTATTTTTGTGTCCCTGACTGGATTGAGTTATAAGAGAAGTGTTAAATACTCGCTCTTTAACTTTTAAGAGAGTTATTTTGCGGCTGCAATTTTAACGGTAAAGGCTTAAAACCAGAACGTTTTTTTCTTTAAAATTTGAACTTACCTAACTTTCAACATGGAAGATTTAGAAGCGTTAATCGATCATATTCATTACAAAGACTTAAAGAAAGCTTGTTTGAATTTGGGTTTAACGGTGTGTGAAACCAGACACGAGTCCGTAGATGTTTTAAAAATAGCATTTAACGATGATAAACTCACGTTGGATGAGCTGTCAAACGAACTGCTCAGTGCCATAGAAAAGCGTGATTCTGCCATTTTGGCCAAAAAAGAGATCGCTCTCAGGGAGAACGAACTTTTCCTTAAAACAGAACAGTTGAAACTTGAAGCTTTAAAACTAGCCGACGCCGATAAGGCACGGGCACACGAATTAATGATAAGAGACACCGCCGCCCAGACTAGCGATGCTGCCATTAAGAAACTCGAGCACGAGTTAGAACTTGCTAATAGACAGATAGAATTAGCTAGATTACGAAACGCAGACGGTACCAATCCAATGCAGGTTTTGCCAAATGTAAATTCAGGTCCACGGCCCGGAAAAATTTCCGATGCCTTTAGATTGTTAAATAATTCGGGTGCGAAATCGGAAATCAATTCATTTTTAAAAATCTTTGATGGTACAATGGAAACTCAACGAATTCCAAAGAGTGAATGGGTAGTAGGTTTACAACCTGTGTTAGGCGAAATTTTAGTAAAGGTGTGCGATCAAATGAGCACAGCTACTATGCACGATTACGATCAGGTTAAATTAAAATTGCTTGACAGGTTCGTACAGACCAAAGAGTCCGTCCAATCGGCATTTCGCAGTCTTGAGAAAGAACAAGACCAATTATTTCACGAGCATGCTTTTGAGCTCGAGACGTTGTTTTCCCGATGGTTGTCTCTCGCCGGTGTTAACGGCGATTTCCACAAGTTGTCTAATTTAATTTTATTAGAGCAATTTTATAAGTCTTGCCCAGTGGGTTTAAGAAAATGGTTGCCGGACCAGATTAAATCTGGGACGCTACAGGAAGCAGCCAAATTGTGTGATGATTACACAACTCGTAATAAGCAGATCAACATTGATGTTGCAGTCAAAACTGGTAAGGTGCAAACTAGCGCACAGCCAGCCAGCCAAGCTCCTAAAGCTTCGTCTAATCCACGTAACGGTAATCGAAACCGTCGTCCTGCAGCTAAACCGGCCGGTTCTGCAGAAGGTCAAAGTGACTCCACTGGTGGGGATTCTGCCAGCCAAAATGCTAATCGAGTATTCGACCAACCACGTAGGCCTAGAGCCAATGATGGCACATGCTTTTTCTGTTTAAAGCCCGGACACGTGAGCAAAAATTGCTTTGCACGTTTAGCCAAAGAATCTAGTGATTCAGGTGTTTCTCCCGCTAGCAATAATTTTATTATTAGTCAACCACCTGAACTGGTCTTGTCAAAACACATTCACGAATGGAGTGTTAACGGTGCTAAATGTTTAGTGCTTAGGGATACGGGTTCTACCCATGACGTTATCTCTAGGGATTTGGTTAAGCCACACCAATTCACGGGTGAGTACACCCACTGTAGTAACGCGCTCACAGAACAAACTACAGCCCACGCCATCGCAAAAATCGATGTGCAGACGCCCCATGGCCCTTTAACCACAGAGGCTTTGGTCACGGACCATATTGGTGATCATTTTCAAATGCTTTTAGGCATTCCATCCCAGACTATCCTGGAAGAAAGGGGTTTAAAAACTTTACCTCCGTTTGCGAACGCAGTGACTCTTCACAAACACGTGACAAGCAGCAGCTCCCGATTTTATGACCCAATTATCGCGAGATAGCATCAAGTGATGATGATCGTTCAGATAGCGACGCTGAACAGCGTGAGGCACCTCCGCGAGTAGCTCCACCCGAGGGTTTTGTCGATCCTAAAATAGACCGTTTAGACGATGTAATTTTAGGCCCCCAAACAGACCAGTTTGCAAAACTGTTAAACATTGACAAACCCGCCTTTGTTAAGATGCAAATTGAGTGCCCAACTTTAAAGCCATGTTGGCAAACTGCTGAAATTCCCGTGGAACAGCAGGACGAAAACAAACGATTTTTCGTCGACAAAGGTCTACTTTTCAGAGAGCCCTTTCGTCCTTTAGGCAAGCCGTCAATCAAGATACAGCTAGTGCTTCCTAAAGCATGTAGAAGTTTTGTGTTGGATACAGCGCATGCCAATGCATGGGCAGGCCATTTGGGCCGGTCAAAAACCAAAGACCGTGTATTAACTAATTTCTACTGGCCACATTGTTTCACCGACATTGAGACGTATGTACAGTCATGTTTAACTTGCCAGAAAAATGGCAAAACAGGGCAAAAGTTTGTTGCACCCATGGTACTCGTGCCAATGGATGGTGAGCCTTTCAATAGGTATGTTATTGACATTGTTGGTCCAATTAGGCCTACAAGCAAGGCTGGTTTTAAGTACATTCTTTCACTACTTGACCCTGCAACAAAATTCCCTGAAGCTGTACCCCTAAAAGAGGCTAACAGCCAGAGTGCTGTTGATGCACTCCTGCAAGTATTTTCTCGACTAGGCTTTCCTGGCGAGCTCCAGAGAGACCTAGGCTCACCTTTCATCTCTGAATTAACGACTTTATTCTTAGAGAAGTGTGGAATTAAATGTATAAATTCCAGCGTTTGTCACCCCCAATCCAATAGCGTCGAACGCTTTCACCGCACACTAAAAGCAGTGTTGCGCGCAGTTTGCCATGAGCATCCTGAAGATTGGGAAAGGTGTTTGCCCGGAGCAATGTTTGCTCTCCGTACTGCTCCTCATGAGAGCTCCGGCTTCACTCCTGCTGAGCTTGTGTACGGCCGTAACATCAAAGGCCCACTGGAGTTGGTGAAAAGCCAATGGGTTGAGCCAGACGTTCACCCAAGTGTATTAGAATACATTCTCGACTTGCTTCAAAGATTCAAGTACTCCCGTGAGATTTTCCAAGAGAATATCACGAAGTCACAACTTAAAAATAAAGTTTTGTATGACAGAAAGGCCACTGAACATAAGTTCAAGGAAGGGGACAAAGTGTTAGTACTTAAACCTTCCAGGACCAATAAGTTAGACATTTATTGGGATGGCCCATGTTTGGTGTTGAAAAGATTGTCTGACACAAACTATCTAATAAAAAAATCGTTTGGTGCTCAGAAGGAGACAGTCTACCACGTCAACCTCCTTAAGCCCTATTTACCTAGGGAGGGAGCTTCTAACTATGCATTTTCAGACGAACGTGACTCTGCTCACCTTGACCATGTTTGGACAGGTCAGCCAGGCGATGGCCACCGTACTGCAAAGGAGACTATGGTCCTTTTTAAGAAAATGGGTTCCTTAACCGAAGCGCAGAAGAGTGAACTACTCAACGTTTTTGAACGAGTGGATGTTGTTTTCTCCACTTTGCCTGGTCGAACCGACTTTGTGCAACACGATGTGGAATTAATTGAGCCCCACGTAAAACCCCATAAGTACTATCACCATGCGAAGTATGAGCGTGATTTAATTGTCACAGAAATTAAGCGGATGCTTGACTTGGGTTTAATTGTTGAAACCGACTCACAACACGGTTCTCCCATGATTATTGTTCAGAAGGAAGATGCCAGCCCACGTCCGGTAGCAGACTACCGTGAGTTGAACAATAATACAGTCACGAAGGATTACCCCATTCCCTACATTGAGGAATGTATTCGTTTAATGTTCGTTTAATGTTTAGTGCGTTTAATGCCGCAAGCTTCTTTAGCTGCCACAATTACAACTCCCATTGGGAAGTTTGCTCCTCTCATGATGAACATGGGAATGAAGAATGCCCCCTTCTGCTTTCAGAAGTTGATGGATGATGTCACTAGGGGCATGGAAGAGTACGTTACTCCTTTCCAAGATGACACAGCTGTTGGTGCCGAAACGTGGCCACAGCATCTCGAACATGTCTTTAATTTTCTTTCTGCTGTCAAGAAAGCCGGGCTTACGGTTAATGCCAAGAAGTCGCAGGTTGCTTGCAGCAAAGCCACCTTTCTTGGTCATGAAGTTAGTGGAGGTTCACGTACTCCTTCTGACGTAAAAGTTTTGGCTGTGCAAAAATTCGCTAGGCCACAAACTAAAAAGGATGTCCGTTCTTTTCTAGGTTTAGTAGGGTACTATCAAAGGTACATAAATCACTACTCTGAAACCTGTGCGTGTCTTACAGACTCCTTAAAGACGGAAGCACCTGATCCCGTTTTGTGGGATGAGTCCAAACAAACAGCGTTCGACTCCTTGAAACAAGCTTTAGTGACGTTTCCCGTCCTAAGAGCCCCCGACTTCAGTCAAACTTTCATTTTGCAGTGCGACTGTTCTGAACGAGGTATGGGCGTCGTGTTGTCCCAAGTGTTCGATGGCGATGAACACCCCTGTCTTTATGCTTCACGCAAGTTGACAGCAAGGGAGCAAATTTTTGGAACTACAGAGAAGGAATGTGCTTGTCTTGTCTGGGCCGTTGCGAAACTTCGTCCCTACATTTATGGCACCAAGTTTCTCATCGAATCGGACCACAATCCACTTCACTGACTGAAACGAATGTCTGGCAAAAATCCCAGATTGTTGCGTTGGAGTCTTACTCTTCAAGACTATGACTATGAGGTCAAGTACAAACCTGGAAAGTCTCATACTAATGCTGATACCATGAGTAGGTATTTTGTTTAACTTAAAAACAACAAGTTGAGTTTTTATTGTTAAAAGCTAAACAAGTGGTGGAGCCAAAATTTGCTCTGCAATTTTTTTTATTCAATTTTCTTTAATTGTTAAGAGGTACGTTGTCAGGACAACCTCACTCAAAGAAACTGTCAGCTTTCCCAATTCTGACCTTACACCTAAATTTTAAGTGCCAATGTTATTCTCCCTGTCACTATCAACGCCTTCCTGTGTGGAAGGATATTTACAGAGATTATACGACACGTTTTAATGTTTATTAGGAACATTCTACGGGAGTTTAGTGGTCCCTGGCTATCTCCTCTTTAAGTTTTTTACGAAACATTTTTCTTTATAAAAATTTGTCTGTCTACCCCTGGGAGATAAAGGATAGCCCTGTTTAAACGGTTGTTGGGTATAAGCCATAAAACCTCCCAGAGTTGTATCTTATGTGTAAGTTATGGGGTCTACCTCAAAACCCTTCTGTGCTTAAATTTCCTTTGTAAACAAGTTGTTTGGTAACCATCCCAGTGGGAGTAGTTTTACAGTAAATAGAGCTGGTCATTTTATGCGTACCCATATTATGCAATTTTCTAAACCCTATCGCAGGCTAGGTTTATTGTTATGCGTCCGTCGGTTTTTATCGCAGCCTCCCGGGATAAAAAAAAGGCTAGACTAGAGGAAAGGCAAATTGGCTAGGGACATATTACCAGAGCAGTAGATGGCCTCATTTATCTGTTAAAACGAAACCCCAAACTCTGAACATGTACCTTTAATTTTCGTTAACTTTCGAAAATAGTGTTTATTATTTAATGTTTTGCTCCAATTTCCTGTTTGCTCTGTACGAATTTCCTGCATCAAGCAGCGCGGACAAGCACTCAGTTAATTTTTGCAATTAGTGTTTTCATAAAATGTAAAATTTTTTTACTCAAGTTAACTTTACCGCAAAAACGTCAGTCCCCAAAAAAATAAAATGGTAATTTTAAATTTTGTGTAAACAGTGTACTTTTATCTTATCGATCCGGGGCTAGGAACAAGTATCTCAAAAACCTTTTTCGCTCATTTTGAATGTAAATGGCAACACGACAAACTTTATAGGAGTTGGAACTTCCTATGTTGTTTGATTGCATAAACCAAGAGTGTTTCTTTGCATATTTTTAGTTACATCGCTTGGCAACCTGTATTGTGACATACCGATGTGCACTAATCATTTTTGTAGGCTTTTATTTTGAGTTCAACAGGAACCCAAATAAAATCTCCCGTTGGGGCCTAAAATTCCTGTCGATTGGTTAGGAGACCCGACACCAACCATCAACAACTCGGGGACACCTTTTTTTTTCCTTAGCGCAAAAAAACGCTAGGCCTATTTTTCCACCTCCAACTTTAAAAATTCATATCTCCATGGAAAATGGACTTCATCGACTCCTGTTTGCAGCTCTTAATAAACCCGAACCTTTTCTGTAATCCTACGAAAACAGAACTCCGAATTTCGCCATACTTTGGTCTACAACTCAATTTGAAAAAGTGCTCAAACTGAGCACCGACGCACGCAATTTCCGTCGCCATTTTCTACAAACATGTAAATATTTATTTGTATTTCTCGAATTTATTTCTAGGCATAAAGCCGACTAGCTTAGTGCTGTGCTAGATTACATGTTTACTATGTCTTCAATGTTTTTATTTTACTAAGGTGACGATTTTAGCAACTATGAAAACTTTCTACAACTACGGTATTTTTGCGGCTGCAATAATACATTTAAAAATTTTATGCGTTATAGCATTTTAAAACACAAGCTGGTTTATTTAATCTTTTACCTAGGCTTTTATAAAAGCCCCGTTTTTCATTCTGTAACCAACTAGTTACTTCGTGTGTATAAATCTTGTCATGTTTTATTAAATCAGAAAAGAAAGTTGTTTTGAACAACAAATTTTGACTTCGAGTCCGATTTAATTTGCAAGGGTTATTTTAATTACAAATCAATTTTTATTCTAACTCCGAAGTAGGCAATTAAATTAACTACCCATCGTGGTGGCAGTAAACCGTGATAGATAGGTCATAAAAGTTTAGTTAGGACGTTGACGCTCTTCTCCTAACCGCGCAGTAGACACGCTATGCTGTTTTCACAACAAAGTAAAAACCGCCACTTATGATTTACTCTACGATTACCACATGTACACCAGATTGTCGGTGCTATAGATAGTAGGCACCTCAAGACCCTGTAAGCGCCGCTACATCGGTGCTATAGACAGTAGGCACCTCAAGACCCGGTAAGCGCCGCTACACTGGTGAAGTTGTAGTTTTGGAAAAACATCTTACCAAGTAAATAGAAACGAAATAAATTGTAGCGGCGCTTACAGGGTCTTGAGGTGCCTACTGTCTATAGCACCGACAATCTGGCGTACCTGTGGTAATCGTAGAGTAAATCATAAGTGGCGGTTTTTACTTTTACGGAAAAACGGCATAGCGTGGCTACTGCACGGTTAGGAGAAGAGCGTCAACGTCCTAACTAAACTTTTATGGCCTATCTATCACGTTTACTGCCACCACGATGGGTAGTTAATTTAACTGCCTACTTAGGAGTTAAAATAAAAATTGATTTGTAATTAAAATAACCCTTGCAAACTAAATCGGACTCGGAAGTCAAACTGTCGTTTAAAACAACTTTCTTTTCTGTTTTAATTAAACATGACAAATTAGTTTTTACAACACTCAAGTAACTAGTTGGTTACCAAAAAAACGGAAGCTTTGAATTAAAAGCACAGGATTTACAATCAAATCGGCAAAGAACTAAAATTAAAGTTCACAACAAAATTTGGACTAGAAAAGTCGGTTTAGGTTATCACAACCTTCTGAATTACATGATGCTTCTTACATTTAGCAAAACAGTCTTTTGAACGAAGTTAGCAACTCTTGCACTAAAATCACTTCAACATCACACTGAATCTAGGTTAGCGTTATAAGGAAAACTACCTTTTGAAAGACCCCTTCTTCAACGATAACCCATACTAGATCTCGGTGATCTTTGATTATTTAATGAACACCGAGTTCATAAATAAGAAGAAAAAAAAGCCGGTTTTTAGGAAGGGGACCTTAAACCTTTAAATTATGGGCGCCCTAGACCAGAAATGCTGATGGCGTTTGGCTACCCATACGTTCACTCGAAAAGCTAGAAGTTAAGTTTAAAGTTACGACTTTAAATTTAGAAATGAGTTCCAAAATAAAAATTCTAAGTTTAAACTAGTTACCCTTGAACTACTACCTTGCCCGGCATGGCATCGCTGGACAGGACATCTCTGTTCCGACCGCCGTAGTGACCTGTAGCCTTTGAGTCTTTTGAGCTATGCTATCGACTGCAATGCGCGATTTGCTTATATGGGGGGAGAAACCGCGGACGGCTGCGACGACTGGACGTTTTGGCGGCAGGAGAGGCAGGCTGCCTTGGAGGAGGGAAATCTGTGTTAGTTCCAAAACGAGCTGTACCACGTGAGGGCTTTAAAGAGAACTGTAACGATCTGAATTGGCCTTCAAAAGGGAGAGACTATGGGATTTACACTGATTGGCCAGGGCTTCTGAGCTCTGAGTGGCTAGATTTTGGACCGTTGGAGCCGTTGAGCTTTTGGGGTTATGGAACGGATTGATGGATCGTGATGGAAACGGTCTTTTGGATTCGAACTTGGATTGACTGTAACTGGCTGAGTTTTTAACGGATTTTAACAAGGATAGGCTTGAATTAAAGCTGTACTCGAGAGCTTTGCCAAGGGCACGTCGGAAATATAAGCCTTGGATACTGTAAACGAGCGCCACCGAAAAAACGCCTGTTTTTCAAGAAAATTGAAATTTTTTTTTCTTGAGGCATCCAAAATGCCTCGCCGAGGCACATCTGGCCGTTTTTTTGTTAATGGACAGAATCATTGCAAATTTTCAACATCTATAGCTTGCCCAAATACAAGATGCTTGGGGAAGTCCATATCCGGACTTTCCACCAGGAAGTACCAGTAATTCACGTTTGAAGATCACCCCAAAACCACATCGCACCTTCAACATGGCCGCCATTACTGAACTCTGTATTTTTGTATTTTCATTTTATCCTTGTTCTTTTCGGGCATAAAGCCCCAAACTCTAGCTTAGTTGTATTTTAGGAGAAATAAAGACTATTTATTCATTTATTTAGCCTTTTATAATAATCTTTTACCCCCAGAAACGCTGCCATTAGTCCAAGTAATTAGACATCGGCATTCTACCGGACACGAATTTTCAGTGTATATATGTTTATTTTAGTTCTCCTCTCAGCCCGACTGGAACCCAACCAAACACTACTGATAGCTTGAACTACTATTAAAACCAAAAGAATTCTTACAAAGAGCTGTTTCCATGCAATTCCGTAAGTCAAACTGTGCAAAACTTCAAATCTTCACTTTTGCCCCCCTTCCCAGCCCAAAACTAGTTGTGGTGTATTACACTGCAGTTTACCGTTAAAGCTTGTTTAATTTAATAGTAATGTTTCTGCATTACCCAAAGCACTGTAATAAGCTTTAACAAGAGCCGATTCACGTTGCAATCATGTAAATATGAAATCCGTAGCCAATAATTCAAAATAGAGGCCTATTTCCGAATGTTCAATTGAGTTAAAACTCAAAACCGGCCTGTCTTTTCCATTTCTCCATCCATACTCCTTCAAACGGCTCTGCACCCAGTTCCTTTGTTCATCCGACTTCTCCTCCCACTTTCTATTGTTCTCGAGGCCCTCGGCCAATCAGACCCCCGTAGCTACCCCGCGAGTCCGCGCTTACTTCCGGTTATGTGCATAAAACCCCAGCCCCAGAATGCATAGTTAGCACAGCTCACAAGCTAGAGAAGGGTCACGCCAGTCGGGAGTTGAGACGCCATGTCCGTGGGATGCCATGCCGGGCAAAATGGCAGTGGTTCGTATGTTTGTTGTTAGCTTTTGAAAATTTTATTTAGGACCCCCCAAGTCTAAATTTTAGTTCAATTGTAACTTAAACTCTCTCTAGCTAGGGAATATTATGGTGGTGACGCCTGTAGCGGCATCTTAGGTTTCTCACCCCATAACGTCAGAGTGGTTCTCTTACTAAAAACCAAAATCTTTCTTATTTGTTTTAAACATTAATTCAAATAACTGACGGTTTGATCTTTGTGTGGGATTCATTGGTTATTCACTCCAGACGGACTTTATAAGTAGCTGAGGCTTTTATAATTTGAGGAGTTGACTTAGAGCAACTCTGGGAGGTTTAAGGCTCTGTTTTATCACTTAGAAACAAAACTGTGAAACAGTTGATCTTCCATGCGTGTTTGAAACATACTGTTTGATAGACTGTAACCAGCCTGGGCTGTTCAGTCTTGCGGACGACTCTGCGGAGCGTTCAGTATTGGTTTTTCTAGTCGAAAAACTTAATTGATTGTTCATTCAAAACACAAGTGTCGTTTTGTTGCAAAATCGTGTGAATTGCTACAATGTAAATTCAAACTAGTGCTTTTTAAATAAGTTTGTTTCAAAAGCTCTCGGGTAAACATAATGTAAAGTGTTATCTTCATTCTCTGTTGTTTAAAATAAAAACCAGGAGTTTTTAACTTCAGTCGTTTGCTAGTCGATTAACTGTTTAAGTGTAAATAAATATGTAAACCATTTTTAGTTTAGCTCTGGATAAACGGTTATATTTCCATCGCTGGTGGCAGTGAAATACCAGCAGTTTTAAGGTTAGGCCCCTTTAATTTAGGACCCTGCGCTCCATCCCCCATGCTGGGACAGTAGCCCTTGCTGTGCTTATGCCGTAAAAGTCGCAATAATCACCGCAACACCTTAAGCTGAATCTCCGTGTCAAACCAGGAAACCGGAGGCACTACAAGCACCTGAGCCGTCGTAGCGTCCGCCGTTACAATACGTTCCATTCGAAAACTGCGATGTTAGGCACCACGACTATTAAAGGAGGGGGGGGGGGGCGGAGTTTGATGCTCAAAACAATTAAACTGTTTTTAATTGAAGGAATAAGGCTATTATTGCATTCGGATTGAGATCACTATGGTCGGAGCCTTGAAATAAAAATACAAGATACACTGAAAAAAATGTCCGGTAAATAATCGAAATTGTGCTTTCCCATTTTGAACAAGGCAGAGTTCATGAGAATAAATTACGTTAATTATTGCTTTTATAAAAGCCTAGGTAAAAGATTAAATAAACCAGCTTGTGTTCGGATTGCTATAACGCATAAAATTTAAATGTTTTATCGCAGCCGCAAATAATATCGTGAGCGCAGTGAAAGTTTTCATAGTTGCTAAAATCGCAACCTTAGTAGAATAAAAACATTGAAAACAGATTGAACATGTAAGCTAGCACAACACTAAGCTAGTCGGCTTTATGCCTGAAATATTCGAAATTACAAGTAAATATTTACATGTTTGTGGAAAATGGTGACGGAAATTATGTGCGTCGGCACTCAGTTTGAGCACTTTTTCAAATTGAGGTGGAGACCAAAGTTAGGCGATTTTTCTAGTTCTGTTTTCGTAGAATGACAGATAAAGTTCAGGTTTATTAAGGGCTGCAAACCAGAGTCGATTTGGTCCATTTTCCTTGGATTTGTAGATTTTTAAAGCGCTAAGAGAAAAAAAAAATAGAGTCCCCGAGTTTTTGATTTTTGGTGCCGGTTCGCCTAACCAATCTTCACAACGTGTTCCCTCTAAATGTTTTGATCTATTTTTCCAGAGTTTGGTAAAGTAAAGCTGCCTGAATTTTTAATCTAATTTAAAATCAGTACGCTAGCAAATAAGAACCTAAACGTAGTGTCTACTTGCCGTTACCCAATTATTAGCATTCTCCTCTCTTAATGCCGTTTCAACTAGAGATAAAACAAGTTCTTCCGGACCGCTTAATTACTGCGCAGAACCACTGAGCAGCCCCCATTGCATATATATTCGAAGCGGAGTGACAGAGCTCACCTTTTCTTCTCTAGCGACCACGCTGTTCACTTCCGGAAAGTCGCTGTGCTTACCGTCCACTCCAGCACCAGCTATCCGTATCCTCATCCGCATCCGCCTGGAGGATGCCACGAGTAAAGGGGACGCCGAGGGAATCCCCCCTCCCTCGTTCATCCTCTTCTCTTGTTCTTCCATCCTTCGAGAACGCTGAGGTCCTCGAAATCACTACAGAACAGGATATGTTCGAGCCTCCGCTTTTGTCGGAATCCTTTCCTCCGCACTGTAATACGACCGCCACATCCCCTATCCCGTGCGGACAACCTCCACCAGCTTCGGACCTGCGATCCTTATCCTCCTAACTTGCTCGCACTAAGGTGCATTACGCACGCTTGAAACTGAAAATCAAGGCACGGAAAGTGGCGGCTAAACACGCCTCGTCCACATCCGCTCTACCACTGGACCTTTCTTCTCGGTCCTCTCATACCTCCAGATGGACTGAGGATCCGCATACCCCTTCTCAAGTCCATTCCCTCATGGATGCTTCACTGCGGACTTCCAAGCGGAAAGAGCCTGACTACACCTCGGCTTGGTTGGCTTCTCTCCCCAAACGTTACTGTTCACGGGGATCCGCCGGTCCATCCTCTGCTGATCCGCCGTCTCGTCCGCCGCTACCTCCACCTCCATCCTCCCCGCCAGACGGCCAGGATCCGTACTACTCGCCGGACCCTTCGGATTTCGGCCTACCCGAGCCGCCGTTTCCCAACGATCCAGATGCTTCTGAGATTCCGCTGCCTGACTTGCTGCGGACAGTGGAGGAAATTATCCCCGATTGCTTTTTGTATAAACCTTCCGCATCCGCCCCGGATACAGTCAAAAATAGGGGATTAGCCACGGGTTATGGTTTCGGCCTCTGCGACCCACCGTCCCTTCAACCGCCTCTCCTTGGACAATCCACAACGTTACTCACTACCCTTCACGGAACGGGGGGATCCTTTTAGGTAATGGGTCCCCTCTGGAATTGGGCAAGGATCATCCTCCACCTCGTCCGGGCCGAGAAAATTACTTCTTTCGTCCATTGGGGATGGCACCGGCAATCCTCGCAACTTTGATACCTATCCTCAGTCCGAGTTTTTAACAGCGGATACGAAGTTAGATTTCGGGTCCTCCCTTTACCTCCCTCGACGAGCCTCAGTTCAAGTCTTTGTTTTGCGGGATAACGCCCGTATCCTCCGCCTCGGCCTTCGCGCCGCTTCCCCAAGCGGACGTTCTCTGCACGGCCGCCAACGCAATGTGCGAATGGCTCTATTCTGATCCGCTTGAGGATACCCGTCAGCTCACTTTCTTCATTAATCAAGTCTTTCACAAAGGATGCTTTGCCACCTACCATGCAATGAACTGGTTCACCAGGGAAGTTGTCTTGAACACTGCTCCCAACCTCCATGCATCCACCCACCATCTCCTCCGCAATCAACCAATCCATGAGACGGACTGTCTCTTCCGGGGCCTCATCCCAAAGGTGGCACCACACCTGGACATATCAAGGAAACCGCGCTTCGCTAAGTCAAGGAGCTCTAAACGTCCCTCCTCCGTTCATCCCAAAATGGACGCTCCGCTAGGACCATCTCATGATGTCAAGACTGCTGATCGTCCACCTCCTCCTGCTCCTCGATCCGCTTCGCCCTTTCCATTCAAACCCCAGGGCCGCGGACGAAGACGCACCCTGGGCCGTTCATCCTCCGGACGACACTCTAAACGTCGCACCCCTAGATCCTATTGACACTCATCCTCGCCCACAAGCTGTAGGCGGTCGTCTTCGGTTCTATGCCAAAGCTTGGCATGCGCTTACCATCGACCCCGTGCGATCGTAACCGACGGCTTCAAACCGAAGTTCATTGTTACTCCCCTAACAGGCGATCCACCGTGGGATCGTCAGTCTCATCTTTCGAGCTCTTTGCATTTAGAAATAGTATCCCTTCTTCAAAAAGGTGCTATCCGTGTAGTCCCTCCCCCCGTTTTCACCAGGGTTTTACAGCGACATATTTTTGTGCGACAAAAAGAACGGTGGAACTCGGCTAATATTCAATCTCAAACCCCTCAACCGATTCATAGACAATCCGCATTTCCAGATGGAGACCCTATCCTCTATCCGCGAATCCCTTCGTCCTCACGATTGGACGGTGTCACTAGACCTGGCCGACGCCTACCTACACATTCCCCAACATGAAACTGTCCGCCACCTCTTTCGTTTCGTCCTCGACAACACTGTATACGAATACCTCTGTCTACCGTTCGGACTCAACGCCGCCCCAAGGATCTTCACTTGTGTCCTCCGTCGGGTCTTGGCGCATCTCCACCAGCAAGGAATCCGCTTCCACGCCTTACTCGATGACTTTCTTCTACCTCATCAATCCCCTTCCGGCTTGCTGGAACACCTACACGCCGTCGTGTCACTTTTTCACCAGCTGGGCTTCGGTATCAATCTCCCAAAGTCCCGTCTTTTACCGGCTCAACACTTCATCTTCCTTGGAGTATCCTTCGACCTCACCCGAGGAACAGTCGCCCCGTCTCCGGACCGGATCCAATCCCACCTGCTAACCTCTCGATAGTTCCTGTGACGGTCCCAACACACTTTCCAGGATCTTTCATTCGCCATTGGGACGATCGACTCCTTTGCGGATCTGGTTCCCTATGGCAGGTGGATGGCTCGTCCCCTCCATTACTATCGTCTGACACACTGGAGGGGGGGGGGGGACTCCAGCCTTGCTTTCAAGATGCTCTCTCAAATCCGAGACTCATCCTTTCCAACAGCGACCTTCCTTTGGTGGATGGACATTATGAACCTGACTGCGTCCGTTCCTCTTCACGAGCCGCTCCCCGATCTTCATCTATTCATGGATGCCTCTCAGCTAGGATGGGGAGAACACGTCGGCAACCTCACAGCCTCCGGTCTGTGGCCTGCGGATACCAACGAGCATATCAACCTCCTAGAACTTCGCGCGGTCCTTCAAGGCCTTCACCAATTTCAAAGCTTCCTGTCCTCCAAAATTATCCAGATCCACACCGACAATACAACAGCGGTAGCTTACCTCCGCAAAGGCGGTGGGACTCATTCCCACTCTCTCCACCACATCACGTCCGAGATTTTCCACTTCTGCATCCTCTCCCACATTCGACTCCTGCCGCTCCATATCCCTGGGTCCCTGAATGTTATTGCCGACTCCCTCTCTCGCAAGAAGCCTCCAATCAACGAGTGGGTACTTCATCCATCCGTATGCCACACTCTCTTCCACTTGTGGCATCAGCCAATGATAGATCTATTCGCCAAGAGGTTCAACAACAAACTACCCCTGTTTGTCAGTCCCCTACTGGATCCCTGAGCTTGGGCAGTGGATGCCCTCACTTTGGATTGGAACCACCTCCATGCTTACACCTTCCCCCCTCCTCTCCTTGTGCCGTTAGTCCTCCGCAAAATTGCCGACTGCTCCGGACGATTTCTGCTGATAGCACCGAACTGGCCATCTGCAGCTTCGTTCCCTCTGCTCCTATCCCTCCTCATTGCCTCCCGGTGCCAGTTACCACCACGGCGGGATCTTCTCTCGCAAGGCCGGGAACGATTGCTCCATCCGAACCTGTCCTCGCTTCAGCTTCACGGGTGGCTACTATCATCCGACTGCTCCGCTCAACAGGCATTCTTGAAGAGATGCCTCCCACATTGCTTCCAGAGCCGTACGATCCTCCACTACGAAAGTCTACGACAGCCACTGGTAAAAATGGTTTCATTGGTGTATCCCACAACAAGTTGATCCACTCAATCTGCCTCTGCACGACTTCCTCCGGTTCCTTACCTCCTTATTTAAGGAGGGTTTACGCGGATCCACCATCCTGGTATGCCGTTTAGCACTGAATGCTGTCTTCAAAGCGGCCGGGAATACTGCTTTCATTACGGATTATCGGATCTCCTTGCTTATCCACTCCTTTCAATTAGATCGCACACGGACCCCTAAGCGGTTTCTGGGCTGGGATCTATCCGTCGTCCTTACAGCCTTGATGGCTCCCCCATATGAGCCATTGGCTTCTGCACACCTCAGCCATCTTACTAGGAAAACTGTTTTCCTCGTGGCTCTCACCGCCTGTCTTCGTTGTAGTGAACTTTAAGCCCTATCTGCAAGAGAACGTGACTGCTTCTTTTTTCCTGACTTTCGTGGCGTCACGCTTACGCCTGCTGCTTCTTTCCGAGCAAAAACCCAGAAACCAACTGAACGCTCACATCCGTTCATCATCCCGTCCCTATCCAACATCCTTGGGGATGACCAAGAACGAACCTTATGTCCTGTTCGGGCCATCCGCTTCTATCTAAAAGCATCCTGTGCTATCCGCCAAGGTCGTACCCAGCTCTTTCTCCCGTACAGCAGCAAGACTGGAACCACTTCTGCATGGATGATTGCTTCATGGATCAAAACCGTCGTCCTACAAGCCTACGAAGCCATAGACATCAATTGCGTCACAGAAAAATCAAAGTCACTGCACATGAGCTTCGTGCCATCTCCACATCCTGGGCACATTTTAGCAATATTTCCATTACGACATTATGGAATCCGCCTCTTGGCGCCATCCTACCGTCTTTACGTCCCACTACTTCCGGGATATGTCTCACCATGCCGACGGTTTGTACCGTGTTGGGCCGTTTATAGGCGCCCACAGAGTACTCTGACCCTTGGACGCACTGTAAACTAACCTTGCGTTACAGGAGCCTGTATAGAAGGCCCGCGTTCTTCACCCGATTTGAGAGGATACCTCAGCTCAAACTAACAACAACCTGAGGGAAACTTCGTTTACGGCAACGAACAATTTTTTTTTCTCAGCACCTCGGCCGTGAAGAACCCCAACTTCAACCACCTGTAACTTCCAGAAAAATGGTCCGATCAGTCTCATCTAAAAAGCTCTTAATAGCCACGAATTTCCTCTGTATTCCCCCAGAAACAGAATACGAAAATTCCTTCTAGAACTTCCACAGCATCCATTTGAAAAACGCACGAAACCGAAGCCGTAATTATCGTAGCGCACAAGACGCCATTTTTCGCCACTTGTAAAAATTGTATTTACTTTTTATTTTTCACTCCGGCATAAAGCCAAAGACATTAGCTTAGTGTTTATTAGGAGGGGCTTCCTCTACGAAGGTACTTAACCTCATATTTAATTGTACAGACACTTTGTTTTGATATTTCTTAAGTAGATTTAAGGTGACGATCTAAGATGCAATTGAGAAATGTCCGACATCCAAAACCCAATTTTGCGGCTGCAAACCATGGTTAAACTATTTAAAATACG
Source organism: Lithobius niger (assembly GCA_023313725.1). NCBI lineage: Eukaryota > Metazoa > Arthropoda > Chilopoda > Lithobiomorpha > Lithobiidae > Lithobius > Lithobius niger. The sequence goes on from JAHWFP010083482.1 coordinate 25,649, forward strand.
TTTTAGCATCTGCTGGTAACTTTAAACTTTTTATTTTATAATAATCTTTTAACGTAATCTTTTGCCATCACCACTACCGAAGCTTAGGCAACATCTTAACATACGAATTTTACCGGACACGTCTTTTCTATTTTTACTTAGTTGTTCCTAGCAAACCGACTTGGCTTTCGATTCCCAAAGTAAAACCTGGCTTCCCAATGTTAATAACCGAATTTATTGAGATCTTTCCTTCAATAGTCGCGATGCATAACATTGTGGTTCAATAAGAAAACAAACAATAATAATTAAAGGCCTTTTTCACGTTCCAAACAATGAGTATAACTCCATTGGCCTCTCTCTATCACGCAGTTCCATAGTTGTTCCTTCAAACGGCGCTAAGCAAAAAGCCTTTGCTCTACCGACTTTTCTATTGTTCTCCAAGCCCTCCACAAACCAGACCCCCGTAGCTCTCCTGCCCGTCCGCGCGAACTTCCGGTCTCTAGCATAAAAAGCCCCCGCTCCCCTCACTCTTAAGCACACGCTCAGCAGATCTCAAAGCCAGAGGTGACTACGCCAGTCGGTATAGGAGATGTCCCGTCCGAATGTTGCCATGCCGGGCAAAGGTAGTTGGTTCATATTAGACTAGTGTTAGTTTAGAAAATTTAATTTTGGAATACCCCATTCTCAATTTTAGTTTTAAATTAACCTAACCTTAGCTTTGAGGGAATTATGGAGGTGACGCCATAGTCGGCATTCTTGGTCCCCCACCCCCATAATGTCAGGGTTCACTGTCCCTTTCTAAAAACCAGCTTTCTTTCCGTGTTTATTATTATGAAATTAATCTAAACACTAAATCTGCAAGTGAAGACGTATTTGTTGGCAAAGCCCCAAATATTAAGGATCTACAGATTTGTTGATTTGATCTTAGGTCGGACTTAAGAAACAAATTCTTGACTATTTGTGTGTAATTCCCGCGGTTTGCACCAAATAGATTTATTTCATGTAATTCCCGCGGTTTGCATGTAATAACGGGTTCCCGAGGTCCCACAAACATTTTCTAATCGAATTGTAGTTTTTACTCTTTGCATCGCACGTAAAGTTTGAGTGAATTTTAATTGTAAATTCTTGTAGATTTTTCTCAGGTAAAAATCGCCGTGCTTTAATTTGAAAGCCTTTTCTTGTAAACTAGTTGAAACGAAGTGTAATTGTTTTTATATTTTGTCTGCATTTTAATAAACCTAAGAGTTTGTAAAATGCCCGTTTTTCTGGTAGTTAGACTAAATGTAGGAGTTATAATACTTAAGAAAACCACTTAATATTTAAACTTAGAGCTGCATTTACAAACACCCACCTGGTGGCAGCGAATCCCCCCCTTTAAAGATGACTAGTTAGCCTACAGTTAGGACCAATTAGGGATCGACCGATACAGAAAAATACCGATCCGATCCGATCCGATACCGATTTTCCCTTCACACGCTGTAACGGCGGACGCTACGACGGCTTAGGTGCTTGTAACGCCCCCGG
>JAHWFP010083483.1:0-33571 GCA_023313725.1 Lithobius niger
CCTAGGCCTTGTCCATACCTACGTTTTAAGCTATAGAACTTGAAAATCGGTTCAGTGGTTCGATCTCCAGGTCAGAGCAAAGAGTCCCAACAACAACAACAACAACAAGAACAACAAGAAGAAGAACAACAACAACAAGAAATGACCATGCTGTGGACGCCGAACGGTTCAATTGTTGTCATTAAAATTGTCATTAAAATTGTCATTAAAATTGTCATTAAAATTTGTAATGCGGTGAAATAGTTATGACACGACCCCAAATACCGAATTTCGTTGGTCTATGTCAATTTTGGGCGAAACTATAGGAGTTCAAAGTTTGACGTTTAACACGGAAGTTCATGCTGAGGCTTACTAGCCCCTTGATAGACGTCAGTTGAACATTAGTTACATTAATAGCCTATTGTTTGGTAGTTAGTGAACGACATGAATTATTATTAGATGATGATGATGCAATAATGTATCATTAAAATTGTTGTTATGGGGTAGCTCACCATATCAGGATTGATGCTCATAAAATCAATCAACTCAATGGCTATCAAATAAATGAATTTTGATTAGGGATGAGTCGGTAACCAAAACGGAAACCGAATTTTCGGTTTTTACTGATAACCGAAACCGAAACCGATTCGGATTTTGAGTCGGTTTTTCGTACGGTGTTCAAAAAATCAAAGATTGATTTGTTGTTTTGAATTTTTTTATAAATTATTATTTTCACCGTATATTTCATAGCAAAGCTTCCGGTCATTTAAAAAGAAAACAGAGGAAAATGGTGCCACAGCTATACCCATGGTCTATGACGCTGCTGAAAGTGAAAGCAGGCGCGGGTTAGAAGCTAGTAAAACCACTGTTACAAGAAAAAAAACTCAAAATATCTGGTTGTAGCGGAGGATGGCAAAAACTGACACGGAAACCGAAACCGCGGTTTTACGGGCATGAAAACCGAAACCGGAACCGAAGTCAAATAATTGAAACGGACCCGTCCTTAGTTTCGATCTTATACTACTGATTACATCGTTGCTAAATTTTACTTTATCTGCTGAACAATACAACGATTTACGCTGCTTAAAACATTGTAGACACCGTACTTTGCAACACACTTGCTATCAGTAGCATGACATACAAAGCTCTAAATTGTTTGCTTTCAAATGGCTTCAACTGTGTTAAATACTTCAACGAACTGGACGCATGGAAAAATACAAAACATGTAGGGCGGCTTTTAAAGGTACTGAGTAGCCTTCATTTCTGAAAAAAAGGTGATGTGGAATGAAAAAACAAAGCGACCGATTTTCACGTATAGTAAACCCCTTTTCAACATAAAATGTATATACACTATTCACAATACTTTCTACAAAAAACATATTCAATACATTGTAAGCAACAACTGGGGACACAAGCGTCCTAAGTAAAATATTTTCACATCACAAGTTATGCACTACTATCCTAATAATCCGTACAGCGATTTCGTGATACCCTGGGCGTTGACTAAACTGTAGTTAATCACACCGCTTAATAGTTCGAAGGTTAAATGAAAATTAGAACATTGATACTTTCAGTAGCAATGTTCAAGTTTTCATTTAACGCCCGAAGTATTATTCGTTGCGATTAAGTTGGCGAATGTTTTGGTGTGTTGATATCACTCCTTTGAAGGGCCGAACCATTCGGAACTTGGCGGCCCATTTTACCAGTTTTGGTTTTTGATATGATATGACTCCTTTTTTTTTTTTAATTGTGTATTGGCTCAACTCCACTACTGTGCAGATGTGTACTATAAAGTGCCACGTCAACAATAAATTGGTATTCAACAATTTGCTACTACTTTTTTGCCTATAGGCCGAACCATTCTCGACTTAGCCACGTCTATATGGGTTTTTCGTTTGGTTTTAATTTTGTTGTAATTTGTATCACAATATTTAGCTAGTTTTGGTGTGTTGAAATCACTCCTTTGAAGGGTCGAACCACTTTCAACTTAGTAGCTTCTTTACCAGGTTTTGACTTGGTTTATTTTGCTTTGTTTTTACAGTTGGTTTATTTTTCGTGAAATGGACGTGAATACAATTTCTTTGCAACGTTGTATAGATTTATCGTGATGCACTAGTGTGTGTCTAGGCACGTACGTCAGTATCCACGTTCTCATTGTCCGAACTTTGGCCGTCCAATGAGAGACGATACCGACAATACTAACAATGGTTATAACAATATTTTCGTACTTAAGCGCCCTCCCACGTCATCCCTGATACGCCCCCAGCCTCAAAACCATTAAAAGGAATGCAGTTAGTATTGTACTGCACCCATTCGTCCAATTTCATAGCTGGAAGCCTCCTCGTTATCTCGGTATCGATGAATAAACACCCTATGGGATTTAACATGGGGATGAGCGAATTAGCTAGCTAGCTAACTAGCTAACACACTTATAACGTTATTGAGGGTCAGATTTTGCATTGAAAGCAGCTTAGCTAGCATTCCTACACGAGTTAATTTTTGTCAGGTGTCTCATTGCTCTCGATTTCAACACAATTTAAGCTTTTATACCGCATTATTATTTTCTCCCAAGTACCTGAAATGTTCCCAACTATGCTTCAAGATATAAGACACTGACGCTATGGCGTCGCGCTACAATGGTTTACAATCTCGACAATTGAACTGATGTGATGTTTGTCGTGATGATTGTTGCCTAACTTAGCACGAGACACTAGCGTGTGTCTAGATGACAACCAATATGCACGTAATTCAACCCATTGTTTCAGCACCTGGTAATTGAGTAAAAAAATCAGCACGTAACAGATTATGTGAAGGCAAACCAAGCAGTGCTACATAAAAATACAAACAATATTTCGAAAATTTTCTATTTTCGGCATTAGGTTAGCAATAAAATTAAAGCATTGCAAAAGCCACTAAGTCATCCTACATAAAAAGCATAAAACGGTAATTTAAAACGGATAAAATCCACCAATTTCTCCCCTCAAAAGAGACACAAATGGCAGCCGAAAATTTACCATTTACCATTTTCGAGTAAAAAGATGAATTTTTTCCCTGGAATTTAATGAGTTATTGAGCAAACTTCTGAACATTTTCGGCTGCCAATTCCTCCTCTTTAAAGAGGAGAAAATGGTTGTTTTTATCCGTTTTAAATGACTGTTTTATGCATTTAATGTAGGATGACTTAGTGGCTTTTGCCATGCTTTAATTTTGTTGCTAACCTGATGACGAAAATTGCAAATCTTCGAAACGTTGTTTGTATTTTTCTGTAGCACTTCTTGGTTTGCCTTCTACATAATCAGCACCTGGTAAAACACCTCTCCGTCTACTCTACATGCATGGATAAAGCTAGTATTAGACATTAAGTCCAGGCTGGGAAACTCAATTTTCTTTCACCTATGTTGCTTTTTTTATAAGGAATTTTTGTGAATTTGTATGCATTATTAAGGATTGAAACATAATTATTTTTTTTTAATTTTAATCCTCCCTGATGCACATTCATTATCTTACTGTGTCCTTTATCATATTTTGTATTTTCAGTACCGAAAGTAGCTGACGCTTGTCAACTATTCCTGTGTGAGTGCGACAAAGAATATGTGTATTGTGTTGCCAAGCACGAATACAACCCCAAGCACAAAGACACAACTTTTTTTGCTCGATTGAGTGACATATTTTGGAATGTAATCCGTAAGATTTCTACCATTTTTGGGTAAATAAATGAATTTTTTTTCCTGGAATTTAATGAGTTATTGAGCAAACTTTTGAACAAGTAAGGTTCCTACAAAAAAGCTTCCATTATTAGCAAACGTGTGTTTTAGGCTCCTGAGTTCAGTTCTCAGCACGTATGGGCTTGATAATGGAGGAGGTAAAGTGAAGAAACGAAACTTAGTGCTTAATTTCTACACAGGTGAGGTACTCTTTCGAATTTAAACGGTGTGGGGCAGCTGTAGAAAATGGGTGGTAAAGACATGGGTATCGGCCAGTGCTACTGGTGTCAGTGTTGCATAGATATGGACTAGAGAATTCACACCAATGGCTCAACAAAACTAGAAACTGATACATTAAGATATGGTGAAGGCTTTTATTGAGTGTTAAAAAATGCATCAAGTCTGGATTGGGTTCATGTATATGTTCGTGCTAATGCTGCCATAGTTAGGTGCCTGTTGTGGATTACACTACATCAGTCTCATTCACAGCCAGTAGAAAGTAAAAATATTCACGCAATAAATTGATTTTCAGCGCTGATATAAAAACAAGTTGTGGAGGTTTTTCGGTTGCTTGTAGCCACCAGCGGCGTAACCTATATGTGCATGTGCGGGTGCCGTCGTCCTCTATAAAAGTGCTTTAGCTCGAAAGGCAAGTAATCATTTTTGCTCCAGCGAGCGCCACGCCGCATCGTTTCCTTTTCATCCTCAGGAAGATCTTCTAGTTTTCATCTGGCGTCTTTCATCCGACTGCAGCTTTCTTCCAGCATTTAAAGGGAACACACTTAGAAAAGCAGCTAATGATTTCAACAACGTTTTTTTTCCCAATCAAGTACCAAAAATAAAATTCAGCGTTAAGAGGAACATGATTTGTATACAAAAGGCAATTTCTATAGAGGACTAAGGAAAAATGAAATAAAAAATATAATGACTCACAAAAATCGATGTAGATTGAATATGGTGACAAAAAGCAAGGAATAAGCTTACCAATGAACTTAAAGAACACTTGTGGAACAGGAATTGACGACGTACCGACATTGCATGGCAAAAAAAATCCAAAAAAAACAACAAAGATACTACAGCGTAAGCCATTTGGAAATTAATAAATCCAATGATAGATATAGAGATTAGGTCGGATACATTAAAAATTGAACAAATATGGCTTGTACACAGAAAAGTAATAAAAACGGACAATATTATTACTTTTTATATGAGACAAAATAATAGAACTTTTTTGCAAAGTAAAAGAACAGTGACCTGTGACGTCACAGTTTGCTGCGGTACTGTCATCATGTAGCCGTGGAGCCCGACCTCTGGTTAGACTGGTGGGGAAGACGGCTTGGCTTTCCCCCATTTTGTTATTTTGGCATGTTTCGTGTCATCAGCGCTGGTGTCATGTTTATCCATCAAGATGGTTGACGATTGTCGGATTTCTGGTTGCGACAACAAGAGGAGTAGAGGGTTCGTCCTTGTTTAGATTTCCAGCGATTTCCAGCGAATTCCTTCCTCCATGGCTAAACCAGATAACGTCGTCTGCTTGCTTCATACGCGATTATTTACCCCACCACTACAAGATGGCGGCACGCGTTGTTCGGTTGCCATGAGCAACGGACAGCAATCACGGTGCTCTATAGCCAGCAAGGGTATGAAAAGAATAGTCCGACTGACCTTTCAATAGATTTAAATGACATAATAACAGGTGCCCTTAATGATGGGAAATTTGTGGAGTAGTACAAGGACATTTATAGCAAGCATTTTACACGTTATAACTAAGAGGACAAATTTCCAATACAGTAATGAGTTACTTCGATAATAGGGAAAAAAAACAGAACCACTGTAAGGAGTAAATAGTATCGACACAAAATGTGAAGTTCCACAGATAATTGCAGATCATACTGTAACGCTATACACGTGTAGTAAGCCGCCACTTCATGGTGTACCTTGCGGTTACATGTGTTGCTTGTGCACACTCTCAATATTCGACCAAGCCTGCAGAATACCAACAGCCAGGAACTAGTGCTTGTCCAGCTAGAACCAGTTGGAACCACTGCACCTGTTAGCCAGTCACGTGGCGTTTATCTATTTAAAAAAAAATTAATTTCCGTTGGGCCTTAAGTCAGCCGAAGTAATTTAATGCTCGTATGGCTGAACCGGCTCAATTTTGAACACTACCGGACTTTTTAGAGAAGAAGTATTTGGTAAAGGGAGGCGCCAACCCGGAGATTCGAACCGGGAAACCTCCGATCATCGTAGGGGCCGAAAGATTGTCCAGAATTGGCCAGAATAGTTCCCATAGCCGCTGAAGGAGCATGGTAGCCTCTCACGCTACCCTGGCCGGCAGTCCTGGCGGGGACTTTGCCATAAATCCTGAAGGGGATTCCCCCTTGATGGCAAGTATAAAACGATGTCCGCTTGGGACGAATCTTGAGCTGGTGTTGGAGTGGCATCATGCAAGCTGTATCTCTGGACCTAAACCCAGGGACGGTGCGAGGGGAAAACTTGATGCCAATGTCTAATATGTGATGCTAAATGCGTAGTTCCCTAGCTACGCAGTAAGTAGTGAAGAAGAATTGGGCTTGACTCGAAACTTATCCTCCACTCCCTTAGCACCTCACAATACCATAATAATCTCAATACACTATCACTACGAAAAAGTAACGCTCAACTTACAAGACTTTAATCTACTCAATGAACATTTTGCTGAAAATGAGTTATTTATAGATAAGTAAAAACACAAAACAAAAATACGTGGATAATCAAAAATTATGGAAATTGTGCAAATTTAAATTTAGATGGAGAGTTCATAAGAAAACAGCAACAAAGGATGTACCCTATACAGCTAGGGAAAAAATGATGTAAGATACTTAGGTATTGAAATGGACACAAATTGGAATTTTAAGGCGTACATATTAACTTAATAAAAAGGATAAGATATGTATTGACTGAAATGCATCAACTATGGAACCTATTAGACAAACAAAATAATCAAATATTGTACGAAAGAAGAAGTATAATATGCTGACAAAAACTGTAACTTGTTGGCCCCCTCAGCCCGGGCCGGCTGAAAATAGTTTCATTTACCTAGGAAAAAATGCATAACCTGTGAATTTTTACATTCGTTCCTCATAATGCTGAGTTTCCCTGGAGGTTTTTCGGTTGCTTGTAGCCATCGAAACCCATTTGCGCATGTACGGGCACAGTCCTCCTCTATAAAAGTGCTTTCACGCGAAATTATTTGTCCTCTCCATTTGTCAGGTGGTGACTCAAGAGGGGAGGTAGGGTGGGTTTGGAATGTATGTTTTTCTATGCAAAAGAAACTTTTTTTCAGCCAGTCCAGGCTAAGGGGGCGACAAAATACCATTTCTAGGGTGCCCTAGGGTTACAAGCTGGTTTCCCCCCCCCCCCCCAAAAAAAAGTTTAGCAAACTTTGCACTTTTTCCAGTAAACGTGAAAACAGTCGAATTTGGATCTTCTTCTTCTTTTGTTTTTAAAAGATGAGGGTCTTACTTCTGTCATGAGCGTGGCCGTGCTTCTAAGCACTGTGAAACAGAAGCAAGGCCACCGTCGTGACGGAAGTAAGACACTCATCTTTTAAAAACAAAAGAAGAATAAGACCCAAATTCGACTATGTGGTTCAAAGAGACAGAAACCAACAATTTCAACCTTCAAGAGGCCTTGAGGAAACCTCGGCAGGCCCCATAGCACAATGGCTATGAGAAGTCATCCTAAGTGCGTATGAAGAATTTCTGTCTCTTTGAACCACATTGTTGGGTTGTAACAATTATTCCATTGTGCTATTTTAAATTTTGTGCATGTCTTTTTTTTAATCATTCACTTTTTGTATCAAGAAGATCTTTATGAATATCACTATAATATTTTTTTATTATAATTATGTATAGTCTCTTTAATCTTCTATTTTCAGTATATGATTTTTACAGTAAATATCATCTCTATGTTTATTTTCATATCCAAACATATTTTGAATTTTCTCCAATCTTATTAAAATATTTTTTGTTGCAAAACCATATATTTCAATACCATATCTTATACTACTTTCTACCCATGCATCATATAACATTTTTTATTTTTCTTATTTAGTATGTTCTTCACTTTAGCCTACGTATAATAGGTAATTTCTATCTTAGTTTAATTATTACCAACGAATAAAAGTGTGACAGGAATAGGACGTTTTCTTATTTATTTATTTATGTATTGAATCTTTTATTAGTATTGGTTCAACTTGTCTAGCAGGACCATATAATGCAATGGAGACAGCAAATGCAATCAGTGCAACGTGGCAGCAATACACGTCAAAACTACAGAACAGCAAACTAAAAAACAATAAGTTATTAATATTATTATTATTAAAAATTAAAAATATGTAACAGGACTCAGAAGCATTTAACTAAAAACAATAGTTCTGCTTAAACGGACAAAAAATTATTTCCTACTAATCCATTGTTTCCATCTGTAAGACTAAATAGTGATTAGTTCAGTACGTGTTGCTTATCTTGAATTGGTTGGTCATAATACCATGTTCGTCTTCTACAGTCTGTAAAAGCCAAAATGATGCCAAAAACGAATGATGTAGAAAATGCCAAATTGATGCCAAATTGATGTAGACTGCAACAGCAGGGGTGTACAAGCTTTACTGTTTACCAATTGTGGACAATGAACTATTAAAATCATGCTCTGCTCTACGACAGCGTGATAAGCTCCTTTGCACTCCTTTGCACATGGTGATAAGCTCCTTTGTACGCCTTTGCAAAGGGGGATAAGCTCCTTCCAAGTCCTTTGCACAGGGCGATAATCTCCTTCGCACATGGTTACAAGCTCCTTCCCACTCCTTTGCACAGCGTGATAAGCTCCTTTGCACTCCTTTGCACATGGTGATAAGCTTCTTTGTACGCCTTTGCAAAGGGGGATAAGCTCCTTCCCACTTCGTTGCACAGGGTGATAAGCTCCTTCGCACTGCTTCGTACGAAAAAATTGTTTTAATGATTAGCGGTTGCACAGGTTCGTACAGAAAATAGACATGCAATTTGTATACATATATGGATTGTTGCCGGGTTTTTTCCATCTTGGCGTCACATCAATATTTTTTGCTATACATGTATGTTATGTTGCTGGTTTTTTATCCATCTCGGCGTCACATTAATGCTTCTTGCTGCTGTCAATTTCGCGAACAATGCGTAATGGTCGCGTATAATAATTTGAACCAAATGGAGGACTTTGCACTTGTCAGGTGCCAGACCTAATTGCCAACGATCCGAACAGGCCTTAAGTTTGAAAAGTTCGTCCTGGAGAATAGAGTGCCTAACAGGGTCGCAAACCATATTGAATTGCTTGATATCGTCAGCAAATTTACAAAATCGGAGATTTGATACTTTACATTAATGATGGTCGAAGATCAATAATGTAAAGTATGAACAACAGCGGACCCAAAACGGAACCCTGTGGAACCTCACTGGACACGTGTCACCAGGCCCGATTTGATACCACTGAATTCCACCCATTGGACTCTGCCGATTAAAAACCGATATAACCAATCAAGAAGTAAACTCGCAAAGCCAAAATTATTTTGTGATTTTTTGTCAACAGCTTAGTGTGAGAAACAGATTCAAAGGCCTTAGCATAATCCAAATAAATAATATCAACCGCGCCCAAACAATGGATTCAAGTTATTATGGTGACCGACAGGTGCCAGCATAGGGTGATAAGCTCCTTCCCACTCTTTTACACAGGGTGATAAGCTCCTTCCTTCTCCTTTGCACAGGGTGATAAGCTCCTTTGTACATGGTGATACGCTCCTTTGTACTCCTTTGCACAGGGTGATGAGCTCCTTCCCACTCTTTTGTACAGGGTGATAAGCTCCTTTGCACATGGCTACACGCTCCTTCCCACTCCTTTGTGCAGGGTGATAAGCTCCTTTGCACAGGGTGATAAGCTCCTTCCCACTCTTTTGCACAGCGTGATAAGCTCCTTCCCACTCCTTTGGACAGCGTGATAAGCTCCTTTGCACCCCTTTACGCAAGGTGATAAGCTCCTTTGCACTCCTTTGCACAGGGTGGTAAGCTCCTTCCCACTCCTTAGCACAGCGTGATAAGCTCCTTTGCACTCCTTTGCACAGCGTGGTAAGCTCCTTTCCACTGCTTTGGACAGAGTGATAGGCTCTTTTGCACTCCTTTGCACAGGGGATAAGCGCTTTCCCACTCCTTTGCACAGGGTGATAATCTCCTTCCCAATCCTTTGCACAGGGTGATAAGCTCCTTTGCACTCCTTTGAAATCCTTTGCACAGAGGATAAGTTCCTCCCCACTCCTTTGCACAGGGTGATAAGCTCCTTTGCACACGGTTACAAACTACTTCCCACTCTTTACCACAGCGTGATAAGCTCCTTTGTACTCCTTTGCACAGGGTGATAAGCTCCTTCCCACTCCTTTGTACAGGGTGGTAAGCTACTTTGCACTCCTTTCCACAGGGGATAAACTCCTTCCCATTCCTTTGCATAGGGTGATAAGCTCCTTTGCACATGGTTACAAACTCCTTCCCACTCCTTAGCACAGCGTGATAAGCTCCTTTGCACTCCTTTGCACATGGGGATAAACTCCTTCCCACTCCTTTGCACAGGGTGATAAGCTCCTTCGCACTCCTTTGCACAGGGTGATAAGCTCCTTCGCACTCCTTTGCACAGCGTGATAAGCTCCTTTGTACGCCATTGCAAAGGGGGTTAAGCTCCTTCCCACTCCTTTGCACAGGTGATAAGCTCCTTCGCACTGCTTCGTATGAAAAACATTTTTTAATGATTAGCGCCTGCACAGGTTCGTGCAGAAAATAGACATGCAATTTGTATACATAGATGAAATGTTGCTGGTTTTTTATCCATCTCGGTGTCACATTAATGTTTCTTGCTGCTGTCAATTTCGCGAACAATGCGTAATGGTCGCGTGTAATAATTTGACCCAATTATTTTATGCTAAAGTAAAAAATAAATATTAATTTACTTTCTAAGTGCCGTAGTTTTCTTTTTCTTTTTATTTAATGCTATCCATGTTATTTTTAACATTACAGATACTTTTTCTTTAAGTCAGCTGCGTTTCACTTTTATTTAAGTTTAGTTTGTTCCTGCGTTACTGAAGTTTCGTTCTAGCCACCTGTAGCCACCTGCAGCTGACATCGTTGTCTGCAAATAGTAACCATGAAAATTTAGTAGGCGTACTGTAATGTAGGTTAAAAGATGTATGTTTCGGTATGATGCTTGCATAGAAGACTGTCAGAACTTCTGACCCTAAACTTTAGCTGTAGTTTTTATTTTGGAAGCAGCAGCTATACAGAGAACTGCGTTGGAAGGTAGGCTATTCCTTTACATGTTATGGTGTTGAGAGTTGTTACCATAGTAATCGAGATCCTCCCAAATATCAGATACGGCTTTTTTAATATTTCGCATAATGGTTTAAACTCGTCGTCGGTTGTGTATTTTCAAGGTGATGAAGGGCTCTCTGACCATGCCAAAACTCACAATGATACACGAAGTAGAAATATAAAATTTTCAGCAACATATTTTCGTACGTCACTCTTTTTTGCCCTGGTCAGATGGCCCTTCAACACTGTTTCTCCTCCTACACACAAATTAATTTTACAACAGTGTATACTTTCGTTTCATATTTTAGCTTCGTGATTTTAAGTTGGAAACTCGGAATTCCCCTGGTTAATCGAAAGATAAATTTTGAGTTTTGGAAAACATTTTGTTTTGTTGCTGAAAATTTGATATTTGTATACTTGCGTTGTGAGTTTTGGCCGAGTCAGAAGGCCCTTCAACTCAGTTTTTGCTCCTGCCCACAAATTAATTCTTCAAAAATGTATACTTTCGTTTCATATGTTAGCTTCGTGATTTTAAGTTGGAAACTCGGTATTCCCCTGGTTAATGGAAAGGTAAATTTTGATCGCCATGTTCAAAGGAATTTCTCCAAAATAATATTTTGAAACTAAGTAAATATCGCAGTAACCAATAACGTTTAATTTTGTCAATTCCCTGCCCTTCCGGAGGGGTAAATTGCGTAGATAAGATGTTCACATTTAAGTTGAAATACTTTTAAAAAAAGGGAAATCTATAAAAGCAGTGTTGCCTAAGTTTTCTATTTATGAAAAAGTTTACTCGTTAACCGTCAGCACGGTGTAAGCGTCGTAGGAATCCTTTAACTATTCAAGATTCCAGCCCTCGAATCCAAGTCACTCCACTCCGACGAAACGTGTGTGCAAAAGGTGGATAAGTGTTTCACCCCGAATTTAGGATTTTGCCGCCCCACGGCTGCATACATATTTTGCAGCCTCTTCCCTTTTTAGGACTTTAAATAAAATATGGGAGGTACACAATCAATTAAAATACAATAAGACAATGATTAGTTAAATAAAAAAAGATTGTTTAGTTTCTTAAAATAACTAAGAGGTGGAACTTAAACTAAACAAAATTTTACAACTTTTAAAATTTTTTTAAACTTTCCAACTTTTTTTTACAAACAAATTTTCCGCCCCTCAGATTCTGCCGGCTGGGGCCATATAGTTCCATGAGCCCCCATTACAGCTACGACCAACCCTTAAGTAACCGTCACTATTAATTTCGTAACAAAGGTAGTCTAATCTGGGACTGTATTTAGATTATACGTGTATACCAAGACGAAAAAAAAATCCTTTAGTTCTATTTGACTTTGTTTAATTTTGGTCGTTAGTTGTTCTTGGTTATTCTTAGTTATTCTGATATCGCCACAACGAAATAATGTTTTACAAACGCGTAAAAAGTGCTAAATTTTTTTAAGAATTGCGGGTGGGGGGTGAACACTTAAGAAAACCGTACACACAAATTGAAAACTTGTGGAGAGCGTAAATGAAGAAACAACATCAATTAATTTGTGGTGCTTGAGACATTTACTTGAAAACTCCTGACTGGGATGGAGAAACCACAAGATCATCTAAAGTCAAACAAAATTAATTTTCGAGAAATTATTGGTTTCCTTGGTCACCTAAACAACAAAAATTAACAAAACAATGATGGCCCCATTAGTCATTGTTTTGTTGATTTGTGTTGTTTTAGGTGACCAAGAAAAGCATGAATTTTCCGAAAATTGAACTTAGTTTGGCTTTAGATGTTCTTGTGGTTTCTCTGTCCCGGTCATAAGGGGTTTTCAAATAAGTAAATGAAGAAATACCACCTTTTGTCGGAAGCTTGTTTTATAGCAATCTGATGCAGTACAAATAAAAGTTTGTTATTCCCGAACTCCTCTACCCTAAAAACACGGCTACACATGGTGTATACTTTTAATTTTCATTTCTTTTGTTCTGCAGCACCTTTTAAATCTCACATGTGGTTTATTTCTTCGTGCAAAGCTACAGTCAATGACACAATTATATTTTAGCTGAATTTTTGCGTAAATTCTACCGTATACGCAAAATTTGAAGCAACGCACTCTTTACACATCTACGTTTTTTTTTATGAAGAACATTTCAGAATAGACTTTAGACTAATAGGTAGGCTTAGTTTATTTTGAAAACGTCAACAAAAGTTTTAACAGGATGATCGCTAAGTTATGAACCAAAATTAACAGGAAGTAAGCTATAGAATTAAATTTTCGGTGAAGAGAAAATGTGTGTTGGTTGGTTTCACGCATTTATTCTAGTCTAGTCACAGCCCTAATGAAAAGTCGAATTGGAATAAAATTTGGCATATCGTTTGAAAACCCAAAATATATTTCTGAGTTAAGATTTGCCGTAAACTTATCAACTCTTACAGAAATCACCATTTTCCGAATTCATCGATATAACACTCAACTTACGGGTTGGGGTAGGGGCGTAATCATGCAGGCTCAGGGGGCTATAGCCGAGGCCGGCAAAATCTGAGGGGCAGCACGTGTTTTTTAAGTTTAAAAGTTTAAAAAATGTAGTTTCACCACTTAGTTATTCTATTGTCTTTTAATTGATAGTAGACCTCCAAAATAAATATTAAACATATACTAAAAAGGAAAGGGTTGAAAAATCCTGGATCCGCCCCTGGGAACACACTTATCCATCCTTTACAAGGACGTTTCGTCGGAATGGAGTGACTTCGATTCGATCTAGTTACCCAAATCTTCTTTTTAAGCGTATGATTTTTTTGCTGCTTTTTACTTTTCTTTACCTCATTTGTAACGATTTATGTGTGATTATTTATCTGTGATTATTTTTAGTGTATTGAGTTGCTAGTATTGGACTTTACCTTAACCCATAAAACGGTTGTTGCCACTCTTTTGCCAGCGCTGGCCCAAATATGCTTTAAACAATGCTTTAACAATGATAAAAACAACAATATCTTTTCCGGAAGAAAAAGAAAAAGAATTTATCGGAGGAAATAACGCTGCGAACAACAATGTCTTTACAAACATGCATTGTACTTGGTCTCATGAAGTCACGTAATCGGGCTTGAGTGAAAAAGACGAAAAAAATATCTGTTTGCTCCCGGGTTACAGGGCTTTCAAAGACACAAAAAAGATGCGCAGTCGGTTCAGGGAAAAAAAACTAGGCCATAGGACGCGAAAGACACCGTCCGCTCCCAGGTAACGGAAATGAATGAAGGCTGGTGGAATGAATCACAGGACACAAGGATTGAGTGAGCGAAGCCACCTTAGCGCAATTACCTTCTTCAACTACCTGCCTTATTTAAATTACACATTTCACTGTTATGGGGCAGCTGTACACTTGCCCGTCTTCATATAGGTTGTGCAGAAATGTCTACTCCATCTGGCATTGTACTTGGTTTAATGAAGTCACGTAATCGGGCTTGAGTGAAAAACCAAAAAAATATCTGTCTGATCCCGGGTCACAGGGATTTCAACGACACAAAAACTGCGCAGTTGAATTCATTGCGGAAAAAAAGCCCACAGGACATGAAAGACACCGTCTGCTCCCGGGTAACGGAAATGAATGAAGAAAGGTGAAATGAATCACAGGATACATGGATTCAGTAAGCGAAGCAACCTTAGCGCAATTACCCCATTCAAGAACCTGCATTATTTAAATTACGCATATCACTGTTATGGGGCAATTGTACTCCTAGAGTTGCACGTCTTCCTGATGGGCTTTACAGCTAGTGACTAATAATGCACCGTGGTTGTTTGGAGGTGGAGAAAACAGGTGGAGTGGGTGATGGTGGATGAAACCGTTCCAGCTAATGCCGTACAATTAGTGGTTGAAAATGACAGCAGTGATGATTCTGAGGACGACATCTCAACACCCACAACACCAGTTATTTCCCCAACCAGCTGCTGTGAATCCAATCCCAATGTAAAATGTACTATATAAGGTGGGGCAGTAAGGAAGGGCCACCCTTGGCAATCAAAGATGGTTAATGTTAGGATAATGAAACTTTGCCTGTTATGTAGGCGAACGGGGAGCCAACTAACCATGTGTTGATCACTGACCTTGATGCATATTTTTAAGGTCATCGTGATGCTAACTTTTTAACCATGCTTCGTAGCACTCCACTGTAAGTTAGAAACTTGTAGACATTGGCAAGGCATGGACATTGCAAAAAAACTGAACGAAATTCGGTACGCTACTTTAAGAATTACGGAAATTCCAATCATCATTCTGTTGTCCCGCTCGAGTGGCTTTCCTGCCGAACAGTGAGCGTGTAATAAAGTCCAGTGGTCCACAAAATATGTGAAGCCTGCTTAGAAACAAACAGCAACTGACATACCGATGGATCAACACCAGCTCGACACAATCTGCTACATTACACGTATAGACAGAATGGTGCTGCAAACTAGGGGTTTATTATGCAAGTTGGCATAATTTAGTCACTGTGGTCATCTAGAAAATAAAACTAAAATTATCCGTCCCTCAGTTTGACATTTGTGATTTTGTTTCAGAGCTGATCACGGTTACGAAATTACGCAAATTTGCATATGATGCCAACGCCATTACCTATGCGTGGTGTACGAAAGACACTGACAGAACTGTTGGCAAGAAAGCCACTCGACCAGCACAACAGAATGGTGTTTGCAATTTCCGTAATTCCTAAACTAGCGTACCTAATTTCGTTCCATTTTTTGTAATGGCCATTCCTTGCCAATGTCTACAAGTTTCTAATTTACAATGGGGTTCTACGAAGCATCGTTAAAAAGTTAGCATTACGATGACTTTGAAAATATGCGTCAGGATCAGTGATCAACACATGATTAGTTGCCCCCCCCCCCCCCTCCGTTCGCCTACGTACCATGCAAAATTTCATTACCCTACCATTAACCATCTTTGATTGCCAAGGGTGACCCTTCCTTTCTGCCTCACCCTGTATAATGTTCCACCAATTGTCACTCCAATTGCCACACTTCGGCACTTTCGACGACTACGGTGATTGCCACCACAAATGAACCGAGACTTGCCGAGACATCCCAAGACGAATGTTCGTTCGAATAGCGAATGTGAGTTTTTTTTAATGTAACCTAACAATTTTAAATAATTTTTTACTGAAACTAACATGTTGAATAATTAATAGCGTTTTCCCAAATGTAACTATAAACGTGTTACGCATTTTTTTCTACTATGGAAATGTGATTACACATTTTTTTTTGTCTTATTGTTTTCTTCAGGGTGAGGTCGATAACATGCTCGGCTACTACGCAACGGGTAGTCTTCCAAACGCACGTGCGGTGTTTTTATATTTTTAGTTTTGCTTAAATGTAAGATTGCAAAACTAGAATAAGTAACAGCAACAGCTGCTGAACCTCGAGAGGGAATATTTTGGAAGATGATGCTGTACACTGTTGTAAGGGAGGCTCCGTATTTTTTGTAGTTATTAGGAAAGAAACGTAGGCTATGAATAGGCAGTAGGCCCTGCTGTTTCATGGGTAAAATGTGAGTTATAGGGTAGTTACTGTTGCACGCAACGAGATACTATTGTTCTAATAGACGAGTGTTTTGTTAACGCACTTAGCGTACTTCTTATTGTTCTACGGGGGGGGGGGGGAGATGAGGCTTAATGGCGCGTAGACAGCTTGTTCTACGGTTTGAGAGAAGAGGGTGGTGAACATATTGTGCTCGTAAGGTATTGAATGTTTGGAACTTAAACCAGAACCTGTCGTTAAGTATCGTTAGAAGGCTCCTGTTGAACCTAATGTCCTCTGGACGTGTGTAGAAACCGCACTGTCGTGATGGTATAGTAATTATGAGGTTGAGTTGGGTTACCACGCAGTTAGGGTTAACAACATTGTGGATCTGGACTGAGTGTAAAATACCCGTAATCCTGTTCGTTTGTACATCACCAAGTCAAAGACCGAAATAGAAGAATAAAAAGTCCCTGCCGTAAATTGTCCCACTTAATTTGTGCTTACACTCGCTAGATTCACGGACTTCTGGAGCCCAATCGTCAGCAAGCATTTGTTAACGACACGAGTAGCTTAGCATTAAACACTATCTTTCTCCGTTTTGCTAAGAGTTCCTTGCAGGATTGAGCCCGTGATTTTACAATCGCATCGGACTTATTCATCATGGTGGGATGCCTACCTATCACCTGTTGATAGGATCACACAAGCCACCATAAGCCACCATTATAAACCCCTTACTTTCGCCTTTCTTGGTTGAAGTCAGGATCGATACCTTCCTACGTCTTGAGACACTTGGGGGAGATGGTAATAAAATTATTCTAGCTCAGGAGATCCCGTAATCCAAATGTGTGAGACAGAACTCAAAAGAATGGGGTAATGGACTGTTTTAGATGAGACTCAAAACACTACAGTGTATTTTCTTACGTGCTAGCAGTAACTGGATTCTGAACAAAACCTAAGTTTCAAACATTTATTAAAATGTTAACATCAGAGTATTTACAGTGAGCATGGTTTACGAATTAGGAACATCAAAGTAACGAAGTAATCAGTAGGTAATTAAAAGGTAAAAATATATCTTGCAACGGCACGAGTTTGCAAAATAATGGTTTCAATAGGAAATCGCGGATGGGATCAACTAGGTCTTTGATGGTTGGAGCTGGTGAAAAGCGTCAAACGGGACCAACGTTTCATAATGACGTGAGCGTCAAACTTCTTGGAACCCACGTTCTTCGTGAAACTGCGAGAAGTGGTCCTCACCATCGAAATAACTATTGCTGGTGGTAAAGGACACTAAGGAAGGCTGGACTCGTTTACTAATTCAGGGACAGGGAGAAAAGCACGCCAAACTAGCCAACACTAGCCTAACTAGAAGAATCGACTGCAACGGATAATAAATGCGTTCAGCTTCATGCTAAGTGCTAAAGACCAGTTATTAGTTATCAGGGCCGGATTAAAGGGGGTGCTTTGGGTGCTGAAGTACTGGGCCACACGCTGAAAAGGGCCTCAAGGGCGCCTCACAGTCACGTGAAAAATAAAATAAGATACGCAGGAGTGCACGTGTGGTTTTTTTTAAGAAACGTTTTTTATGAAAATGTCTGAAAGAAAAATTCCGATCACGCATCAACTCTTTCACCAAACACTTCCTGGAGCCGATGACCGTATTAATCTTTTACTCCATTCAAATGATAGCCTCAAAACTGATCTAAGGGCCGTTCAGAAGAATGTTACAACTAAAAACTTGGATGTAAAACAAGACTTTCATCCATTGTGCAATATTTTCACACTGAACCTATCATTGGAACATAGATATTGTAATCCACCAAAAAATGTGAATATAAAAAAACGCCGTTGCACGCTACTAAATAATCTCGAATTTAAAGTAAAAAAGGACCCTCCCGTGTCAGTTTTTTTCAGTACCAATCCTGAGAATACTTAATTAATTTTTAGCAGCT
This sequence comes from Lithobius niger, assembly GCA_023313725.1. NCBI lineage: Eukaryota > Metazoa > Arthropoda > Chilopoda > Lithobiomorpha > Lithobiidae > Lithobius > Lithobius niger. The sequence goes on from JAHWFP010083483.1 coordinate 18,483, forward strand.
TCAATATTAAAAAATGTTTAGTTTTACTGTTTTTACAAAAAAAAAAACCTATTGTTCCAAAAAGAAAACTCCTTTTTTTTTCGGGATTGGGGAAAAATAGGGATCAATAAATCTTAAGCACTTGACCGCTACGGGGTTTAATCTGGACGTGTTAGTTATGCTCTCAAAATACGACAAACCATCCAATTCGAGGTAATAAATTATGTCAACTCACGCCGGCAGAAACCAGTGAAGAAAAATACAAGTTTTATAACGCTCGCACTAGCAAAATCAACCATAAGTATCTACATCGACGAAGTAATTGAAATTGAATTAACTTTTCACTAGTGATTCGTTTTTGCAGTAGAATGAAGACGAACAAACGCCCAAAAACCGTAACAACATGCATCAACGCTAAAACTGAAATATCGGCATACGAATTGAAGTCCCGACAACAGACACCGCGTTATTTCCCCCCTTAACAACTACCAAGTGCCAACACCCATCAGCTTAGCCAATGTCACCTTCCTCCCGTCATCGTGATTCGTCGCAAGAGAGAAGAAACACGATGATCCAAGACATTTAAAAGAAAAAATAAATTAACATAACATGTGGCAATTACTAAGAACACTAAAATAAAAAATAGGCACTAAGGTTAACAAATAAAAAATTTAATATAACAGCATATCATAGTTAAAATTATCAGGTAAGTAATAACGTGAAATACGTGAAACACGTTAAATACACGTGGCCATGACTGGAAACTAGTGTTTCCTACCTCCCACGTGGATTGCCGCAGAAATTTTTTCTCCGTCCGCGTTGTTCCCATTTGGAACGTGCTGAGCAGCGACACTGTTGGTGCACCAACTCTTTCTGGTTTCCATTCGAAACTACGCAGGGAACCATGACATAAATTTCTGAAGTGCCCTCTACCTTCTTCCCTGTAACTCTTTTTCTTTACTCCTTTTTTTTTCTATCGCAGGAGCAGAGTAAGTGGTCTCACACCCCTTCTGCCGTCTTTCCACTCCGTGGTAAACATGTTATTATTATTATTATTATTATTATTATTATTAACTCAAAAAAGCAACAAGTAAGTAATAACTCAAAAATAACTCAACACGTAATAACCAAAGGCCCATCAAGAATACTCACATCATGCGCAGAGCTTCATGGTAATCCATGCAGCACTCAGGAGTCCAGCCGAAGTTGGTGTTCAAACAACCTAAGGCCTAAATCAATTGCAAGACACGATATTACCATAAGCCCTTCCCCATAGATGAAAAAATATCCTAATAATACCTCCATCCATCCATCCAACCTCGTACACGGGTGACGTAATAGAGCAGTGACCGACGTAGTATTATTGTATATAACTCTATGCTGGAGCCTTAATGGGTTAGCTGCAAGGGGCACTGCACAGAGAAATAGAAGGGCGTCATACTGAAACCGATGCAGTGAAGAGTGATTTTTTAGACCTAAAACGCACGATTTTTGTTGTTGGAGAAAACAACGTTATTTTAAGCCTAAGAAATCCGCTCTTCCGTTGTTTTTCCCTCCATTTTTATGTAGTACACCTTGTAGTTATGCCCTCCAAAACCAATACTGGTGCCAATATAGCGGCAAATGTCACTGCTCTATTGTCAGATTACCAGTATATAACTGCAAGTATTAGTCTGGCGTCGTTTGTGTGTACATCACCGCTGTGAACTACATTTCTACCATATCTGCCTGATGTTTGTTGGATTTTCTCTTTTTCATAGTGTCCACCATGCTGTCGCTTATAAGGACCATTCTCTTGACAACTGGTAAGTAGTAATGCTCAGGTTGCTGATGCACATGCTTAAGTCCTACCATTTTGACACGAAATTTAGAGCGGCCCAACATGTTGAAATTTGCCAGAGACGTCAAAACCATTCCATCTTGACTGGCCGAATCGTTGACGATGTGAAGACTCTTTACATGTTTTGTGTGCCATACTGCTTCAAATAAATATGCTGAAAATAAATTATTTTTTCAAGGCTCCCGAGTGATTTACAGCATTCCTCTGCTATTTGTTACTTCAATTTCTTTGCCCTCCCCGATAGAGGGGGGGGGGATTGAGGCTTAATGGCGCGTCGACAACTTGGTCATTAGCGCCAACCTCCCCGATAGAGCAGTGACACGACGTAGTATTACTGTATATAACTCTATGCTGGAGCCTTAATGGGTTAGCTGCAAGGGGTACTGCAGAGAGAAACAGAAGGACGTCATACTGACGCTGATGCTGTGTAGAGTGGTTTCTTAGACCTAAAACGCGCAATTTTTGTGGTTAGAGAAAACAACGTTATTTTAAGCCTAAGAAACCCGCTCTTCCGTTGTTTTTCCCTCCATTTTTATGTAGTGCACCTTGTTGTTATGCCCTCCAAAACCCTTACTGGTGCCAATATGGCGGCAAATGTCACTGCTCTGTAAACAAATTTTCTGTGTGTGTGCCATCATGTGGAAAATGTATATTAAGACTTCATTAATAGTTGAGTTGGGTTATCTAATGAAATCTAAATGTTTTTTTTTTCTAGTAGTCGGTGTAGTGTCTAGTGGCAGAGGACCCAGGAGTCTGGTCAACTTCCATAAATTACTCATGGCTGTAACACATAGGGATCCATTTGACTACAACAATTACGGCCATTACTGTGGCAACGGAGGAAGTGGGACTCCAGTAGATGACGTAGACAGGTATGTAATCGATGATTAAAATATTATACGTATCTACATCGAGCACAGAAGCTACTGTGAGCTTGGGGAGGAAGTGGTCCAGTTGATGAGAGAACGGTTATGTACCTGCAACGGGTGAAGGGACTGCTGGGGTTTGGGATACAAGGGTGTTGCAACTTGAAGACCTGTGTAGGAATGTAATTGATGAGAAAAAGATTATGTATCTACAATGAGTATGGCAACCACTTTGTCCTGGGTGGAAAGGGGAAGCCAGTAAATGATGTAAAATAGGTATGCAATTGATCTGTAAATGATTGGGAGTCGACGTTGAGTACGGTGACTATCTGGGCCTGGAGGTAAGAGGGAAGTAGTGCATTACATTGAGAGGTGCCATTATGTATCTACAACATTTAAAATTTCGTTTTTTTTTACTGTAGTCACCAGTAAGATTTGATGAGCTTGGCCCGTTTTTCTTTTAACTTCACGATTCTCTGTAATTTTAGCTAAGAGTGCCCTGATGGCAGGATTTAACCAAATTCGTTTCTTCATAGGTGATTCATTACAGGATACGGTCCGAGATTTTACATTAAAAAAAATGGAAACAAAGGAACAACTCAATTTACTGTTAATTCACAGTGCACGAGTACTGCAGCCTCTATAACTTTTAGAGGAAATTGGGAACCAGTAGATGACTTAGACAAGTATGAAGTTAATGAGTTGTAGTGTCCGCGGCCTATTTTGAGTTCTCCGCAGAACGAACACAGATAATCGATTGTACGTTTTCAGTAGCAGAGCGCCTTGTTGATATCCTAGGTGGTTACAAAAACATTGGCGGCCATCGATTAACGCCACCCCCTCCAGGAAGACGTAGCCGCTCACAAAATATTTATAGGACTCAAGATACGCCGCGGATACAATGATTATGTCTCTATAACGAGTATGGCGACGGTAGGAGAAAAGGCTTTACAGACAAAACCTCAAAAAGGGTGAAATGACTCATCAAGTTTTCGAGAGAGAAAGTGATATCAGAGCCAAAATGGCTGCCACCAAATTTGTGGTCCAAACCATTATCACTCAAGCTAACGGACAATCACCGAGAGTGTTTTTTACTTTGGATGCTTTGTATGCTCTGTATTCTAAGTTTTTTTTTTGATTTTCACATACTACAGTGCACGACTGTACTATTGTCTTATTACTTAATGTGCATGTGTATGTACGTATAATTGTTTTTCCCCATAGTGTCATTTGTACTATTTTTTAAGTATAGGCACATGAAAGGACTTGGTTTTCGATCATCTTTGGTTTTTTTTTTTGTATTTGAAATAAAGCTCGTCTTATTCTTCTACCTCTTCTTTTTCTTCTTCTCAGAAACTTCTCGCATTTCGTGAATTTGATACTTTGCGATGGAAAATTTTGAACGTTGCTGAGAATGTTCTAAGCAATTTTTCATGAAAGGAACGATGTATCTATGTTACATGTGCAGATAGTTTTTAGTGAGTTGCAGTCCGAAGCAGAGCAAAGAAGCTTCTAATGCATTTCAGTCAGAAGCGATTATACATAAAAGGCAAATAAAAGACCTTGATTTTTGATCAACTTTATTTTTTTTTATAGTGTTTGAAATAGAGCTCGTCTTATTCTTCAACTCTTCTTCTTCTTTTTCTTCTTCGTAGAAGCTTCTCGCATTTCCCAAATTTGACATTTTGTGACGGAAAATTTCGAATGCTGCTGAGAATGTTCCATGCATTTTTTTTAAGAAAGCAACTAAGTGTCTGTGTTACACGTGTAGATAGTTTTGGTGAGGTGTGGTGAGTAACAGAGCAAAGTAGCTTCTAATGCGTGTCTGCCGGAAGCGATTAGACGAACCATTTCAAAGTTTACACTTACGTTCTTACACTCTATTTGAGGATTTAAGATCATAAATCAATAAATTTAGACTTTTGACTTTTTCCAGTTTCAGGACTTCTGACCCTAAAAATAATATGACACTATGAATCAGCTCCGATATAAAGTTGCGTAACTACATCGATTGTTTCGTTATAAGTTTAGAGACAAAGCCAATGCCATGTTAAATTTTCAGATCTATTTGTAGCTTAAAGCTGGAAAATTGAGATGAGAGAACGTTGCGTAAATAAGGCCTATTTGTAGAAACTTATTGCTTTGAAAATAATTACTGCATTTCTGGAAAAGATGAACCAATTCATGTTTCAGGTGCTGTCAGGCTCACGACAAATGCTATGGTGATGCAACCGAAAAATACTGCAGAGGTGATTTTGGACTTGATCCCTATATTTCCAATTACAAATACGAAATAACAAATGGTAAAATACATTGCCGTGAGTATAACTTTATTTTTTTGTAACGTGACGTTCTTTTTGTAATTCCCTGGTGATCATTGGATTCTGCTGCATTCCTTCACTGCACCGCAGCGAATGGGACGAAAATGCTTGAAATTCCCGTCATGAGTCAAACTGCTGATCTACAGGCCTTCTAGTCCGGAAAAGAAGAGAACAGATCAGCTGTTGATTAATAACCTGCAGCTAATGATTTAATGTATTACAAACAGACAGTGCCAGAGAAATTATGTCACTTGTCAGGAATTAACTTGTAACAATAACTAAACTTTACTTTAACGACAAAGGTTGAATACAAGTAAAATTAGTAGCCTATTCTTCAAAGTTAATAAACCAAGTGTTTTTGACGTGTTGTTATTAGAAGATGCAGTAATAGAATTGTAGTTGTGTATGGGCAGAAGACCCTATGATTGCTAATGGGGTAATCACTCCTGAAATAAATCAAATCAATAAAATTAATGACTAGCAAATAAATAAATTTAAATATAACGACGAACCACATGTGTGTGATGTCTTATTATAGGACGATGTAGTATTAGAATTGGTGTTGTTTATGGGTGGACGACTCTATGATTGCTAATTGGGTACAGACTCCTGAAATAAATCATATGAAACAAATTAATGACTAGCAAATAAATAAATTTAAATTTAACGACGAAACACGTGTGTGTGAGATGTGTTACTATTAGACAACGTAGAATTATAATTGGTGTTGTTTATGGGCGGATGACCCTATGATTGCTAATAAATTACACACTCCGGAAATAAATAATTCAAATTAATGACTAGCAAATAAATAAATTTAAATCTAACGACGAACCACGTGTGTGTGTGTGTGATGTGTTAATATTAAACGACGTAGTATTATAATTGATGTTGTTTATGGACGGATAACCCAACGATTGCTAAATACTGCTGAACTTTCTTACAACTTCGCCTACGAAAGTTATTCGTGTGTCCAGTTTACCCTTGCTGATACTCTATTTACTATTGTTGTAATTTATAGGTCGCCAAACTCGCCTCAGGAAAATAATGGGAGATTGCTCGATCTTTTAAAATTACTTCCTAAACAACATTTATTACTCCTAGGGGACTTTAACTATCGTAATATTGATTGGGAGAGGATGACATCAGACGTGGAGGGGTCACCATTTCTTGAACTTACGCTCGATCTTTTTTTAACACAAATGGTAATGAAACCAACTAGGGGTGACTCCAAATTAGATTTATTTTTTACTTCGGATCCCGAACTTGTAAATCCAATCGAACACATTGGCAAGCTTGCTAAAAGCGATCACGACGTTCTACTGGCTCAAATAACCATCAACCACCAAATTAAAAAAAAAAAAAAACAACAAATTAGATTTAATTTTACTAATCGAACTTTGGTACTCTCTCCGCATTATCCAGATCTACCCATCGAACACTGCTGGCGGTTATTAATAAATGAAATCTCATCCTTTCTCAACCAATGTAGTTATTTTGTTACTCCCCCCACCCAAGTCAAACCCAAATGGCTATCTCAAAGCACCATTAAATTGATAAATAAACGAAAGCGTGTCTGGCACAAATTTCGTGTAACAAATCAAAATAGATACAAGGTAGAAAGTGAATCCATCGCTAGGGAAATTAGAAAACAATTAAAATTGGAAAAAAATAACTTCGAACGAAGCCTCGCCCTAAATGCCAAAACCAGTTCCAAAAATTTCTTCCAGTACGTAAAAAGTATGCAGAAAAGTAAAATTACAATCGGACCACTAAAAAATACCATAAACCAAACCATTTCTGATCCACAGCAAATGGCTGAAGTTTTAAACTGTACCTTTGAGCAAAATTTTGCACAACCGCAAATAGGCTATCGTCAAATGCCCCCTATTACAGAGGCTCCCATTTGCATTCCTCCATTAATTTTCACCAACGCCAATCTCACCGAGACCTTTGACAAACTCTTAATCGGTAAAGCCACGGGACCTGATAATATCCCTACGGATTTTTTGATTAAATTCAAGGAAATGCTTATCCCAATGCTGAGGGTCTTCTTCAATCGTTTCATCCATGATAATTTTGTACCACTCGACTGGTTACATGCGCACGTCACTCCAGTTTTTAAAAAAGGAAACAGACAAGACCCACAAAATTATAGACCCATAAGCATCACATCCCAGGTTAGCAAAATTTTTGAAAATATTATTTGCAAACATATTATGAAATTCATCGAAAGCGAAAAACTATTATCACCAAATCAGCACGGTTTTCGTGCGGGATTCTCTACCACTACCAACTTGTTGGCTTTTTACGCAAATTTTTTCAATGCTATTGATGAAAATATACCAGCTGATATATTTTATATGGACATTGTAAAAGCTTTTGATCAGGTTCCACATGACTTATTAATACATAAACTTAAAACCTTTGGGATTTGTGGTCCTATCTTAAAATGGATCACTAAATGGCTGTCTGGTCGTACTCAGGGGGTAGTTATTAACGGTAAGCAATCAACCACGGTTTCTGTAGCTAGTGGTACGGTTCAAGGGTCAGTGTTGGGCCCTTTACTATTTTTATTATATTTCAACGATTACGGAAACCATACCCAAGGCCATCTGGCTAAGTTTGCAGACGATACTAAGCTAGGCTCTTGTCTAGAAACCCCTTTAGCTCCTTGTATTTTTCAAGAAGATATTAACCAGCTATATGCTTGGAGTACCCTCTGGGAATTGGCCATTCACCCCCAGAAATCCTGTATCCTGCATCTTGGCAAAAATAATCCAAAAAACACTTACTATTGGGGTACAAATGCTTTAAACAGGGTTGACTCTACAACTGATCTAGGCATCATTATTAACAGTCAACTTAATTTTTCAAGCCACATAAATTCGGTAATTTCAAAAGCAAATTCTATTTCATTCCTGATTGGTCGTACAATTACCTCGCGTCGACATGATGTTTATTTCAAACTTTACTTAGCACTTATTCGTCCTATTATTGAATACGCTATTGACTTTTGGTGCCCCTTTTACAAAAAAGACCTGGTAGCGCTTGAAAATGTCCAACGACGTTTTACAAAACGCGTCGCAAACCTCAGAAATTTTTCATATGAGCAAAGACTACATCTTCTGAAAGTCCCGTCCGTTTGGTGGCGATATGTGCGCGGAGGGATCATCACCTTATTTAAAATACTAAAATTAAAATTTGGGGGCCCATCCCTGTTACAGCATTTTCAGTTACAATCTTACGAAGCTACCCGTGGCCATACACTCAAATTAAAAATTCAGTACCATAAACACGAATGGGCCAGACACACTTTCTTTTCCCGCCTACTACCTATCTGGAACGGATTGCCTGAGTCTGTGGTTTCGGCCCAATCGGTGAACGGTTTCAAAAATGAATTTGATGTTCATATACAAACAGTTTCGCCCGAATTGATAATCTTTTATCTTACATAGATTATTTTGGGACTGTTCACCGATGTTTGTTTATTTATTTATAGAATATTATAATCTGTTTATAATGGCTTAAGCATGTAATGTATTTATTAATTAACTCTTCTGGGTCATTTATTTCTTTTTGATTCCTGGCTATGACCCTTTTGTTTTTGCATGTTCAAATGTTCTACATTTATATATTGTTGGTTTTTTCATCTTTCAAATTATTTATCCTTGTTCAGTAATCATGTTAAAAAAAAAAAAAAAAAAAAAAAAAAGGAAAACAAAAAAAAGCTATAAGTCATGTAATGCCCACTAGGGCGCCTTGACTATTGAATAAAGTTAAGTTAAGTTAAGTTAAGGCACAACCCCGGTTTTACAAAGAAAACCCGACACCCTTGCATCCGTACCCCTTTCTACACTGGACCCCAACATCGCAGCCAGGATACGAACATAAGTTACTTTTTCTCTAACCACAGCGTTATAGTGCTGTCGTTGTTCCATTCTCCCTTCTTCCCCATTCCCCTCTCCTGCGTTAAGTTTATCTAAGTGTTGTTCATCAGCACTCCAAGAATTATAACTTTCCCTACAATGCATACCCGGACGCTGACCCTTTCTACACTGAAACATGTGATCGAGGGCTTAATTCCCACATTCGACTTGATTGAAGGTGGCCAGTGTGGAACAAGTCTAAGCTACTCCTGGTGCAGGATACTAGGTACAACCATGTGAAACGTAATATTCCAATTAGCACTATGCACCATGTACCACTGCCACCACGAATGTCAGCAATTTTTGTGTATCTGTCATATAATTACTACTGAGTCACACGATATAATTCAACCCATTACTTGAGTGCGTGGCAAAACGTCTCAACACGCGTCCTGAACATGGCACAGGAATTCAATTTAATGTTAAATATTAAATCAAGGTGGTAAATTTAAGTTGTTTTTTTTTCACATATTTTGCTTTAGAAAGAATGCAGAGAAATTTAGTGAATTTTTCTGACGTAATAGGACTGGAAAAATAAATCGTTATTTTTAAATTTATTTCATCATAAAGCACATATCTTAGAGTTCATCTTACTGTGTCCAATATCTTACCGTAACCGTTATTTTACTGTGTACTTTCAGTTCCCGACCACGACACTGCATGTGGGAAATTCCTGTGTGAATGCGACAGAACAGCAGCAAATTGTGTTGCTAAAAATAAATACCACCCCAAGTACAAAGACAGAACATTCCTTTCTTCTATTTCCGATTTTTTTTGGAAAACACTCTTGAATGTTAAAAACTATTTTGGGTAAATAAATGAAGTTTTACCTGGAAATTAATTATTGGTTTCGCGAGTTTCTAAACAAATAAGGTTCTTAGCGAAACTGTTTCCGTTCTTCACCACTAGATGGCAAAAGTATCTATTGCACTTCCGGTATTAGCTTTCAACTCAAGTGAGCAGTAGGAAAGTAAGGAGACGATTTCCAGTGTGGTCAGCATACGAATTGTAAAGGACCGTACACACCACAACGTCACCGTCTCCGTTGTCCGGCTCCGTCTACGGCAAAGCAACGCTGAAACACGGAGAACACTGCCACTCCTGTCCGCCAAGAACGCTTCCTGACCCCATTATTCCCACCACCCCCAAGTAAACGGAATGTAATCGTCTGAATGCAAAACTGTAGGTACGCATTGAATTGGGGTCGTGCCACTAAAACTAATTTTGGCGAGTACTTGTATTGCTAGTAGTTATGTACACTTAATTTTAGAATTGTTCTTTTCAATTTTCGGTAGTTTTCAAAGGTCGGGTGTGGAGTCGCCAACTTTGTCTCCAGCGCTGAGAGAAAGACACGTGTGACGCTAAGCATTTTGATTGGCTGACGGACAACTCCACCGGTCCGTCAACAAGAGGAAAATGAAATATTTCGAAACGAGTCGGAGATGCAACGGAGGCTTTGCGTTGTGCTCGCAGGCTACATTTGAGGCATCGGACGACGGGCATGCCGGACAAACCGGTGCGGTGTAGCATGGCCTGTTGGGATTGGGATATGAAGATATCCCATGGGTGTTGCCGGGGTTACCTGCCCTTTTCACATTTTTCACGTTCCTACTTTTTCGTGTTTTTCGCATTTTTCACATGCCTCACTTTTTGCATCACTATTTCTTCCTTTTCCACTGTTTCAAAATTCCTTTCCTAAGAAAATTTTTTTAGTAATCTTTATATTTTTCTCGAGAATTTCAGTTTTTTTTTTGCGAATTATAGTCCGGTGCCTTCAAAATTTGTTATAATAAAAATATTGTCGCACCCAGGTAATTCTGCTCGTGTATTTATTATTAACATACTTATAACAAGATTTAAAAACACAACTTCGAAAATCTGATCTGTCTCAACTTTCACCATTTCATAACGTAATTTTGTCCCCTCTGTTTCTGCTATCATTTGCTGCTTTCATCGTGAGTGTTTACTTGAGTTTGTGCGTTTTGCCTTTTTTCACACTATGCTCGTTTTTTTTTCACATTTTGTCACGTTTTTCACATTTTTTCAACCCTGACATCAGTATCAGCCTATTTTAATGGTATCAATGTTGACCACATACACGTCAGTGACTACATTTTTAATCAGCACATCCTGGAAAACTCGTCTAAAAATTCTAATCGAGTCGTTTCGTTAAATTGGAAACAGAAACTGAATTAACTGAAATGCGATGGTCAATAGGGCCATGTCTAAACTCGACGATTTAGCATTTTGCAGTGTCCTCTTAAAGGGTAGAGTTTCATGAACTGCATTAGATCTATTAAAACAAAATATTCGTATACAGGACTGTAGAAAAACGTCAGTTCTCACAAATAAAGCCTTACTTAAAGAAAACCAGAAAACCTAAGTTTCGACCTGGAAAAGTCGTCTAGGATAAAGTCTTTCGTGCTCGTGCTCGGTATAACTGACAAAACTGTACTGTCGTCGCCAAAGATGGAGCGACTAGAGAAGATGGTTCATTCCCGACTTCCGGTAGTATTGTTTTTGTGAAAATATACTGATAGGTCCGTGATGTGACGTCATATTCACTTATTCCGCCAAAGTAGCCCGAACAGCCAATCAGTGTGCTGCAAAGAAGCACGTGACTAGTGGATTTACACAAAACGGAGATTTGAAAAACAAAATCTCTCTGTTTTATGTTGGTAGCGGACGAAAAAACGCATTTATTTAGTAAAAAAGCAAGCTATAATAAACGGAGATTAGGTTTTTTTGTTATGAATTTCTGTTTATCGAGCACACCAACAGTCTCATTTTATAGATGCGCTCTCTTGCAGTTCTCTAATTGGCTGACATTGCTGGCTTCGCTTTTCCTGATGTAAGATGACGTCACTAACACCAGCATGGCCGTCTCCTTACTGTAGATTGCTGTCTTCTTCCCACAACATGACTGCATCCTTCGTTTAATCCTTGGCCTGACCCGGAAGTAAGCTTGTTACGTGAAAAATGGTCTAACGGTGCTTCTTGTCCTACCAAAATTATTGTTCTTCTTTGGCAAAATCGTACTGTCGTCGCGACTAAAAGTCACGGGAATTATACGGTCGCTCCGTCTGTTTCTCCTGCTGAACAGTGGCGCCACCACTTCTTGCCGTTGATACTAACCACTCCAAAGCCAATACCGGCTGAGAGCAAACAGAGATCACCAGAATCGAAGCCTTGGGTCTCTGTTATCCCATCTATCATCTATGAACGTTTTTAGGTAAAATTCACAGACTTTGAGCGATATGCGGCCAAGTGACAATTTCGTTTTCCTGAAAGCCGATGAAGGCAATGCAACCATCATCTTACTGAAAGCTGAATACAACGAGTAACTTTCGGTGATTAGGGGCGACACAACCACATACCATCCAATAAGCAGTGATCCGGTTTAAGGATTACAGAAACAAATTAACAAATTCTTTAACCATTAAAGATGGAGTATTGGTCCCAGCCTAACGGGTTTCCCTGGCTGTCAAGTTCACTTCCCTCCATTCATCTTTACGACTTATGAAACCTATAAGCAGGATTATCCGTTAAGAAATATCATCGTTGTTAGAAATGCTGTTTTCTCAGAGATTTTCGCCTTAGTAACTCGATCTAAGCTGCCGTTGATCCAAACACATTTAAGAACGCGAGTGCCCTTAAAAGGTGTTCACATCAGATCAACCCCATGTATGGGATGGGGGACACTTCGTTTAATTTGACATTAAGGCTCCATTACTCTTTATCTGTAGGTCACTACTCCTTGACTCATTGGAAAAGAAGCTGTAAAGAAAAAAAGAAGACATTGACGTGAAGAAAATGTCCGTCCCATGTTGTTAGCATCGTACACCAATTATTTTAAGCATGGTAGCCCTTTTTTTTCACAAATCTAAGGAGCTTCAAATTCAATGAATTTTTATGTAATTTTGTCCCGAATGTGCTTGACCATCGGGTTGATAATTCCCACACTCACAGGTAACACATGTGGTCTCACTACATTGACGTCATTTTCGCTTGCTATAATTGGTATTACTCCCTTCCTTAAAATTCTGTAAAATTTTCACCCATGTTCGAAATTCACCGTAGAGGAGGATAACCTAAGTGGACCATTACCCTTTCTTAGATTGAAATTCACAAGGACCAGTTATTACAGAAAGTGTGCACTTCACATTAGATTAAACAATCCCAGAGCCCCAGAGCAATTCAATTTGATTTAACTCATCATCTTGCATACCTAAGAGGAATGTTGCGGGGTCAATTTAATAAGGCATTCCAACACTGCTCTCACTTTGAAGATAAACAGATCAAAGCTAACCGAATTTTGCTTTCAAGGGGTACCCAACGAACCTTGTCTTAAACGAAATAGTAAAATTCCAAGTGGTATGTTCGCCTTCGGAATTCTTGAATGTAGGGTGACACATAAAACTGACCCCCACCACCACCCATGACACCCCACCTGCTTAACCAGCCTCTTGACTATACCAATTTGCCGCACATCCTTGGTCCTTGGTCCATTTCACGCAGCGCACTGCATCTTCGCTAAAGCTGGGGTCAGCCAGACCCGTTTATACTCTTGCTCTATGTTTCACCCTCCCCATCACTACTGATCTCTCAGCTCAGTAACAATCACGTAGAGGGTGAACTCAACAATCTAGCATCAATCGTACCCACTTGCGGCAGTCTCCAAGACACATTGTTCCATCCCAAACCTGACACTGTAAGAAATGTTGTGTACTGTATAAAGTGTCTGCATCGCTTACCATCTTCAAAAGGGGCCTAACTACATCTTTTCTCCATCCCTTTCTCCGCTGGCGAGAACATATTGCCTGGAATTCTTAAACCTTTTCTCTTTCCAGGGTCTGAAGTCAGCAGTTCGGTCAGATACCTTTCTACTTCCCTTTCGCCCCTTTTATGTAAATCAAACTTATATTATTATTATTATTATTGATCAAACTTAAATTGTATTTTCGTTAGCTTATTGACTTAGTATTTGTTTATTTGTGTGTGTGTGTGTTAAAATCTGAAAAATATAATGTAAAAAATAAACATGTTATGAAATTGTTATGACATTAGGTTTTGGATATGTTCAGTGCACATACAAGCTCTTTGAGCTTCGTGCATGCACATGAAATGTGTGTATATTTATACTGAATAAAATTATTATTATTATTATTATTATATTATTATTATTATTATTATTATTATTATTATTATTATTATAAGCATGAAAACATGCCCAGTATCTGTAAGTAACTCGTACTGATCATAGAGAAATAAGATCTGTGTCACTCTGAAAATAGTTTTAACCAACGACACATAACAACTTTCTCGTGTACTTGACAACAATTGTGTATGGTCTTGTCTATCTAGTTAAATTATTTTTCCCTCAGTATGTTATTGGTATCTGGGATAACCTTTCCGTATTCGTAGTACCTTACCGAGAAATAGGGAAATCACTGTCATATCACTGCCTTTAACAAAAGGGCCACTCGTCCATTAGCATACAGATGACTCACTGAACTTGTTATCATTACCCAAATTTTTCTTAATTAAGTTCTACGTAAATTTTGATGGTGGTGATTTGTCGTGTGTTTTGTATTGTACCTTTACGTGAATTAAAGGCTTCAGTTCATGGGGGATGTGCTTTATAGAGCATCGACAGCTAGGTCATTAGTGCTAACCTCAATCACAGTGCAGTGGTCCGAGTTGCTGATGCACAGCCATACATTACAGAGGTCTTACTTAATCCGCAAATCTAGATCTTATTATATTTCCGAACTTACTGCCAAAATTAATAAATCCCCGTCAGAAGGATAGATTCCTCGCCCAATTAACGTGCTTGACCCACGGAAGGTGAAATGGCCACGAAAACCATCACTATGGTGACAATCAACTTTCACAATTATTTACCATAAGTATCTGGAAGCACCCATGACATTCAGGAGGGGTATCTCCGGTCAAAAGGAAAAAATGTGAGAGGTAGATGTAACCAATATGCAATTGAGCCAACACAACCTCTTCTCATAACTGTGGTGGTGAGCCCACTGCCAAGCCAGGAGAGTTTCCTTAATGTCCCACAACTTATAGCCAGCTTGTTGGTCCCACAAGCCCGCTTAGGAAGGGCCCTTTCGATGCCGCATCAGTGTGCTCATACCCAGTA
>JAHWFP010083483.1:33581-50257 GCA_023313725.1 Lithobius niger
GTATGGCTCGGGATCCAGAAGTGTCCTTAATGCCCCGCGACTTATAGCCAGCTTGTTGGTCCCACAAGCCCGCTTAGGAAGGGCTCTTTCGTTGCCGCATCGGCAGGCTCATTCCCAGTAATCGCAACTTTGTCCGGGATCCAGAAAGGGTGCATTGCAACATCAAATAGTTGAAGAGTGGTGTTCCTTGCCCAATAGCTTCCTAAGGCAGCCTTTACCACGCTGTTAAGTGTCAACCAGCTATTACCTATTTAACTGTTGTCAAGGATATTATTCATGTGCTTATAACCATGTAGTTATCTTCTTGCTATAGACCTGAGAGGAATACCTAATTAACTTCTTCTAAATCCGAAAGAGGGTTGCCATCAATCATTAGGCTCAGGTAGCTTAGCTTACTGCTTAGCTTTTTTTTACATTCTCATGCCATTTACTCATAATGGGATATGAGGTAAACTGGAAATAAGCAATCAGAGTAAAACATCTACATCGTTAAAGACTTATGTTCTGCGTGTGTGTGTGTTTGTACCTCTACTCTTCTGGAATCAGCACCTACAAACATGGGATTTCGACCAAACGAAAGAGAATTATATTGCGCTTCGGATAGGCCTATTTTTTATCGCTGTAACTTGAGTTTATGACCCTCAAATGTGCGAAAGAAACTGAAAAAGTAACGTACAAGTTTTTTTTTTATTGGCATGATGTGGGCTCATGACGTCATATTTTGTTCATGATTCGCGTATTTGAATAGTTTTCACCGACTTTGTAATGCTCTTGCAACAAACCAAGGTCCCAAAATACAAGTGCGAAAGAGCAGTAGGAAATCAAAATATCTCGAGTAACAATGCTATAACAGTTTTCAGTTTGTTTCGGGCCAGCCATTGTTTCACGTGCTATGAACTTTGAATTTTAAATTAATTCATGTTTAAACTCGTAACATTCTGAAATTCTTGAAATTCGTGTTTAAATTCCCAAACATAACAAATTCAAGATGGTTTGTTTGTCACGATCTTGAATTTGTTAGTTTTGAGAATTTCTGAGCAGATTCTTTGGGCTTTAAACCCACTATGTGATATCGAATTCCAGCACTATGCACCGAACAAGAAAAATGGAGACTTCGGACCATGAATAAGTGAGAATTTCAATTTGATAGGTTGGCCTACTATCTTCAGTTTATTTTGTCGCATTTTCACCCTGTTAAAAGTATTGTTGCTCGGGAAACAGCAGCCAAACGTTCTGCAAGAGTTACATCTGTGCTTGAGGTGGATCGTGCTCGATGAGCTATAGAAGTACCAGATGGGAATTTTGCAAGAATTACATCTGTGCTTGAGACGGATCGTGCTCGAAAAGCTATGGAAACACCAGCTGAGCATTTTGCAAGAATTACATCTGTGCGTGAGATGGATCGTGCTCGACTAGCTATAGAAACTCCAGCTCAGCATTTTGCAAGAATTACATCTGTGCTTGAGACGGATCGTGCTCGACGAGCTATGGAAAAACCTGCTGAGCGTACTGCAAGAATAACATCTGTGTTTGAGACAGATCGTGCTCGACGAGCCATGGAAATACCAGCTGGGCATTTTGCAAGAATTACATCTGTGCTTGAGACGGATCGTGCTCGAAGAGCTATGGAAACACAAGCTGAGCGGTATGCAAGAATTACGTCTGTGCTTGAGGTGGATCGTGCTGACGAGCTGTGGAAACGCCAGCTGAGCGTACTGCAAGAAATACATCTGTGCTTGAGACAGATCGTGCTCGACGAACTATGGAAACACCAGCTGAGCATTCTGCAATAATTGCTTCTGTACTAAGACGGATCGTGCTCGACGAGATCTGGAAACACCAGATGAGCGTACTGAAAGAACTGCTGCCATTTGTAAAAGAAACGTTCCATCAAAGACAAGCTAAAATGACATTAACACGCAATAAAGCTGTTCAACAACTCACAAACGAAACAAATTTCTCGGAACATTTCTGTGGCGATATGAACCTAACATGCTGTCACTGTGGTGCTAAACACTTTATTTTGGAGAAAACTCAAAAAGGGCTATTCAAAAACTGTTGTCATGTAGGAAAAGTTGAACTGGCACCTATACAGTATCACGTTAAAATTAAAACTAAAACTTAATGCAGCACAAGAGTTGCAGCATGAAAGTTCCTCGAGCGTAGCAAGGCGACGTGGAATGAGCGAGCGAAGCAAGCGACTCCACTATTATACTATAAATCAATACCGACGGAACGATAGTAGGAAGGTTAGTCATTCATCAGCTCATTAGGTTACGTTACTGGAAGAGCGGGCACTGGAGCATTTCCGGCTTGAATTGTGCGCATGTGCGTAAGCTGTTGAGCGGTACCATAACATCAGTGGAGGCAGCAAAATGAACTGCCCATGAAAAAGCAATATGCAGAAAACTCGGAATAGATCGGGCCCCCCCCCCCCTGCTATAAATGTAGCACGCTAAGTCATCTTTATACACTTAGATTTCATTCCAGTTGCGTCATAAAATTTGAACCTGCCAGTCAGTCCATCACTAAATCACTGCTATGCTACCTTAATGCCCATAGTTACTGGCATAGTGGTGGATCACTGAACTTGTTATTATTACTTTCTACTTTTCTTAATTGTCGTCTATGTAAATTTTAACTGTAAAGATTCATTGTATGGTTTTTTTTATTGTAGCTACGTAAATTAAGTTTTTTTTACTGATTTTGTCGGGACTTTACTTCGTCGTAAGATGATTTTATTTCAATGATGCAAAATGTTGTTTTTACATAGTATATTACATTTTTTCACCGATTCAGTATAGTCTGAATCTGTGTAAGCAGTGTAAGCTTGAAACATGCGCCACTTACACGAAGTAACAAAACTGGTATGCGAAATGCAATTATGACGTTGGCAAAAAAACAAAACAAAACAAAAATGTTAGCTTCAACAATAATGGTGAGGTAGTGTATCAAACATTAAAGATACATTCTGTATCTCCGGCGTTTTCGTACTTCGAAGCCTCTGCGTTTTGAATTTGGATTCAACAATGGATATATGGATGCCACTGCAAGTTTCATAGCCAACTCAACAAGCTCCAACAAGGATATAATGCAGAGTCCAATCCATAAACTCATATTGCCACCCAGGATACCCAGATATTCAGAAATCTAAAAAAAAAAAAATTAACGGAATAAATAATTAACATGAGTGGGAGATAAGGCCAGACTTCTAGCAATAAATGAATGTTGAATAACAAGTTAGGCAAAACAGTTAGCATTAAAACAAATAGAAGCGTAAATCGGTTAAGATTTGCTTCAATACGTTCAATTGTCACCCGCAAAAACAGCAAATTCAAAAAATTTCGCTTTATTTTCAAAGCTTATTCTTTAAACTAAAATGAAATAAAACACCCAATCAGTCGCAAATCTTGTTTACGTTCATGCTTGCTGGGGCCAATGGCCAATCTTAGTCTTGTGTGTCTAGTCTTACGTAGATGGACATTATCTATGCCTTGTAATTACATTTCCGGCGTGTTGAACATATCTTCAATACGCTTTGTGAAAACACGAAATATACTAACCTGAGAATAGAGACTCACTGACTGAAATCGAACCCAGAACATCTCCAACATAAGCCGAGTACAGTAATAATTACGCTAACTGGACGGACCCCCCCGCCTACTAGCTCCAGACAATTTACAAAAGGATGCCCATATGGGGGGGGGAGGGCTTCTTTTTTTTCAGATTTTCCGTATCTCCATGTTAAAAAATACGGATGCAAACCTATTTACGTTGCCTTTTGGACTTAAATGTCAGACTGCCTGAGCAAAGGATCGAACCACGACCTCTGAAATCAAAGGCCGAGGTCCTACCGCTGAGCCGTTCTGACACTTTTTTTCTTAGCAATTGTGAGATGAAACACCAGTCTAGTTTTCTGGTTCATTTGTTTTTTTTTTTGTTGGCTTTCCTTCGATTTTGCGGACAGCAGTCATCTTTTTTTCAAATAATTAGGATTTCTTATTAGTACTGAAGCATTACCTTGCAAACACACGGATTTATTTAGTCACGGATAAGCTGTGACTGACACATTCTTCAGCACAAGTATTGTTTAATTTTTTTTCCACAACAGGCCATTAACAATATCTTACTACCCTTTGGGTGGGAGACTGGGCTATGATAGTTGAACACAGATCCGGTCCCAAGTCAAAATGTATAAAATCGTGACTCGTTACCTTTTTTCATTTGCAGTACAATTTATCCTACGAGCAATTATACAGCTGGGAGCAATTTTTCAGTTGCAACGTTTAAGGAAATCGCAAGGCGTAAGTGCAATTGCCAAATCAAGCTTTCAGTTACAAAACTGTTTTCAGCTTCAGTTGCAAGTATTTTGTGAGCGGCTACGTCTTCCTGGATGGGGTGGCTTTAATCGATGGCCGCCATTGTTTTTGTAACTATCTTGGATATCAACAAGGCACTCTACTACTGAAAACGTACAATCGAGTATCTGTGTTCGTTCTGCGGAGAACTCAAGATAGGCCGCGGACACTATAATTGCATTATTTCGGTTCTCAAAAGGTTTAACAAACAGACTGTGTTAAACAAGGAAACATAATATGATTTTAGTGCAGTTGTAACACAGTTGGGTTATTGAGAGATGTCTGTGTTTTACTGTTTTGTAGTTCATATCTTTCAATGGAATATTATTTTTTTGTAACAGTTGATTATAAACAAATGGGCGCCACAATGCAACTTCACCGTCACCTAGATGATTAGGTTTTTTATTTAAACTAAATTAAATTCAATTAAATTAAATGAAAAGAACCGAGATAATTTAGAAAAGGAAAATACTTACCCCGTAAGTTAGCTGTTCTTCGATTTTTTGATAGGTGTTACTACGAAACTTGACCAAAATTTTAGCTACGTTTCTAAAGTAAAAAAAAAGTAAATATATAACTGTCATAAAAAATAGCAAACATGTTACACAGTTTCATCTGAAAATTACTGTCTTCCACTAACCCTTATAAATGACCAAAGAGTGCTTTGTTCATATCTGGTAGTTTAGCAGTACGTAGTAAGTTACCACTTTACTACCACTGTAAGTACAGTAACGGGATATGAAATATGGACAGTGAAAATGTCGACTTCACTGCTAGGCAGCCTTATCCATTATCTTTGTCAGGGATTCATGTGTTCACTAATTATTCCGCCCAACCCATGAATGCGCATGTTTGCCTACTACACTGCGTCAAAAATGAACCTAGCTTTGGGTTAGCCTTTTGGTACTGAGGGCTCTACCCTAATACCTTGCTTACGAAGCATGCAGAAAATGGTTTCAAAAATATCTTTCCAGTATGGGAAAACCACCACGAATCCCGATCTACAGCATGGGATTTGAGCTGGAATGTTGAAAGAGATGGTTGACATGCAAGCATTTTTTTTTTTTTACTAATCCTGATCACACGTTGAATCAATGGAACGTCTACACATTGTGTTGGTACTCAGCTTCAAACTTATTTTCGAATCTGCGTGTATGTATAACCAAACATAGTTTCATAAGCGAGTAACTCGTTCAGTTGTAGGTATTTAAGCAAAATCTCACCAGGAAGACGACCACAAATGTGACCTCAACCATCTATCCAACAAAACGAATTTTTTTCTAGAAAAAAATCGAGTTAATTCGAGTTAACGTGCCTGAGATAGATAAACCTGGCCAGATCTACATCTAAATACAGCCACCTACTTTAGACACCAATGGAGATCTAACAGTCTTCCCCTATGTCCCGCCCGTTTGCCGAATTGGGGCATTCTTGAATAGTAATTCAATTTCATAATGGAGAAAATGAAGAGCTGACGTCCCCTTGCTGAATTGGGGCATTCCTGAAAAGTCCTTCAATTTTATTTCTGAAAAAAATGAAGAACAGAAGCGTTCTTGCTGAAGTGGGGGGGGGGGGGGATTCCTGAATAGAGTACTTCAACTTCAGTACTGAGAAAATGAAGAGCTGAAGCCCCCTTGATGAATTGGGGCATTCCTGAATAAAGTACTTCAACTTCACTACTGAGAAAATGAAGAGCTAAAGTCCCCTTGCTGAATTGGGGCATTCCTAAATAGTACCTCAATTTCGCTGCTGAGAAACTAAAGCACCGAATTCTTCATTTTTTTCCAAACCACACTTGTACAGTTTCCAATGACATTTCTAAATATATCCACAAAGCGATATTTTGTAAAACTATTTGGATATTTTTAAGTGTTATGTGAAGCTGAAGTGTCCTGTTGTTCATTTTCTTCAGCAACCGAAAGCCTGTGCCTGCTCCTGTTTGTATCTAATTTCATTTATAGCAAAACAGTGGTTTGGGGTTGGGGTAGAAATCACACTTCAGGTTTGGGTTGGTGGACAGATACCTGTTTGAAGCAGTCCATCAAGACTTAAATTCAGTAGTTTGCATCATCAACACATGGGCAAACATATCAGTAATTATTGTTGGTAGATCCATTCGCAGTATTTAGCATTTTTCCGCACAGTGCCGCAATATTCTCTCCTTTGTATCAGTTCCGTGCAGTTTAGTAGGGATCTTAGCTAACCTGAATCCCAGACTATCCTGGGATCATTGGCCTAACACCATGAAGCCATCCGTTGTTGCTACGGCTTGTAATGTGAATTCCTAATAATCAACGTTTATATAATCATGTTATTGCTACGTAGCATATTACACAATGTGCTAAAAGTCTTTAGTCATGTGAAGAAAGTGGTTCTCTTTGGAAGTTGTAACATGGGTGCTGCAAGTATCTCCATTCAGCCACACAACGTCCTAACATTGGGCGTAAAAGAAACTACAGTTACAAGTGTCCTCACTTGGGAGCTGGAGACACTGAGATGGGGCTGCATCACTGATTCAGATACCTTCTGAAAGTGCTTCATTACTGAACCACAACACCAATTGTGAAAAGATTATCCCACATGGCCTTGAAACTCTCTAACTCGTCAATCTCAATCCTGGCTAAGGACTGAAGCCTAAAAGTGCTATTACGGGGAGGGACGTGTACAAGAATGGGGGGACGGGGGAGAAGCGCCAGCACCTATATTAATTTCAGCTGCCAATAGGTATTAAGCAAATTTGGTTTCCAATTGTCCAATGATGAATAATGCTTTGTTTTACCCTTTTTACCCTTATTTATGCTTTTTTTATCCTTTTTAATCTGTTGTTTACCCTTTGTTTTACCATTATTTATCCTTCAATACATTTTTGCCCTCATTTACTCATTTTTTTACCGTAATTTTACAATTTTTTTCACATTATTTAAGTTGTCGAAAGCGGTTGGGCACTTTCATTCTAGTTTAGGCTCGCCTGTAGACATTACGCAACGTCAAAATACTAGAACATCAATCAATAATTGCTCGGTTCTACAGCTAAAATATATGGTTTCCAAAAAAGGACTATGTTTTTCCTTACCTGTATTTTGCTCTGTCTTCTTTGCAGTGAACATTTTGCTTTTCGTCAGGTTTTTCAATACAGGTGGTACAAGGCTTGACCATACAAAATTTAAACAACAGTTTTGGTTAGTAATAATTCAGCACTGATTAACAACTGTTTACACCTTCTAAAATTCAGCAAACCTAGCAAGATGCAGTTAGAGTGAGCTAAGTGAGCGATAGCGGCTAGTGTTTGTGTTTGTGCGTGTTTGTTCAGCTAGAAATCTAGGAGTAAGACTACAAACGTGAGAAAGGTCACAGAAGAAATAAAATTAAAGTGCATTTCTATTAGTATATTTTTATTGCTGTAACTTAATTTTTTATCCTAAAACATTAGAAAATTGGCATGAAAACTGTATTCTTTTTTGGGTCTTGAAAAAGATATTGGCCTGTTCATGCCTGTTTTTTAGATTTTAAGAAAATTTGTAAGTTACGGCATTGCTGATTTTACTTTACTGACTAGTAAACAATGGACAACAATTTACACTCAGTTACAGTTTAAACGTATCGACAAACATCATTCCACCTATTTTGTATCGTATTTTCCATCATGTTTATTCGTATTTAGTAATGAGACACCTAAACTTCCAGCTGGTTGTCTTCTCTAGGTTAGATGTCTAGAAGCGTAGACATCAGTGTTTAAAAAAATACTCATTGAGTATTTCTGCAGGATGGGGTGCGTGGACTGAGCGAGTAAAGCGAGGAGGAAGGATAAAAGGATGCCATGTGTGGTGACCGTATGAGTGAACTAGTAATTAGTTTAACATAAATAGGGTAAATCGGAGCAAATGTTGTTCATTTTTTATTTACTAATTTTATTTTATTAAGAAATTGCAATTTTACTGTAATCCAAGTGTATTACAGTAAATCATGTATTCCAGTGCTGTAAATACGGATGCAAACCTATTTCGATTGCCTTTTGGGCTTAAATGTCAGACAGCTTCAGCGAGAATTGAACCCTCGATCTTTCAGACCTAGCGTCAATGCTGCCCTGCTGCTTAGTCATACTGACACTGCCGATATGGAACGGTCACAGGAAGCATTTCCACACATATATCCGCTCCGGGGCAGTCTGACGTATAAGTCCAAAAGAAAACGGAAATTGGTTTTTATTTGTATTTACTTATCACTAAAATCCAGCACATATGACTTTAAACCCTGTCATGATTTGTAGTTAAATTATTTACTTTGATACCTTTGATACATAAGCTGAAGGCCACGTATACAGTATGTTTCAGAAGTCCTGAACCAGGTAGGCCTATATGGTATAGGCCTAAACAGTGTGTAGGCCTACGGTAGATATTTGCTACTTCCATTAGGTGCATATTTTGCTCATAGTTTGCTGATTTGTACACCTTGGGCTTACCTGATTCGGGAGGGAGGGGGATTGAGGCT
Source organism: Lithobius niger (assembly GCA_023313725.1). NCBI lineage: Eukaryota > Metazoa > Arthropoda > Chilopoda > Lithobiomorpha > Lithobiidae > Lithobius > Lithobius niger. The sequence goes on from JAHWFP010083483.1 coordinate 42,428, forward strand.
AAATGACGTGTCGACAACTTGGTCATTAGCGCCAACACAGTACAGAGATATTATTCAAACCCCTAATCTAAATCTTGTCATACATCTGTACCTCCTGCAAAAATTGAAAAACACCGGACAGGAGGACAGACTTATCACCCAACTAACACGCAACGTCATGCAGAAGATGGAAACGACGACGAACACTATCAAGATGGCGACAATCAACATGGAAGTACCGGACCTTATGTGGCCGTCGACACCAATAACATTCAGGAGGGTCAACCCCCCGCAAAAGGAAACAAAGACTTAGTCGGGTGTGACCAATGTGCAAACGGGCCAACACTACCTCCTCACGGCGACTACGGCGACACGCCGAGTGCCATTCCTCGACAGTGCCTATAATAGCTCGTAATTTATTACCGTCCTGTCTGTCCCACAAGGTTTGCCAAAAATCGTGTAACCTCAGATGCAGAGTTGGAAAGTTGGAAAGTTGGAGAGTTCCTAGAGGGCGAGAAAGGGCCCCTTTCAGTGCAAAATCAGCTTGCTCATTTCCACCTATCCCAACTTAGCCCGGGAAAACAAAGCTTGGAAACGTTGTGTCAAGGGGTTCCGAGGATTGCAATTCGTCAAGGACTTCAGGGCACTCATGGAATCGCTAAAGCTAATGAAATGCGTGCCCTGAAGCTCAAGGATCCATTCCACCGCCAAACCAAGAGCCAAAAGCTCTGCAGTAAACACAGAATAGTCTGATGAAAGGCGATGGGCAACAGTTACTCCCTTACACACCCTGATTCAGGACTTTGAGACATATTGTATATGCTGAGTATTGTGAATGAATCTATATACTACGGACTTGTGTATACCAAAGGACATCTGCGTACTATAGGACATAAAACTACATACTAAAAGATATCGTATAAATACTTACAATGTGGAAAACGTCGTTGTCATCTCTCACTAGGCGATACTCTACCTTCCTAAACAGAAATTTAGTTGTTAATACTGTTGTCTCATCAATAGGTTGTAATTTATACATCAATAGCAGCGAGCTTCTAAAAGTCACAATAAGGCCTCATTTATAATATTGATTTTGACGCGCACGCGTAACGCATGGCACTTGATACACTTTAGTCGAGCATTTACACTTACGGAGCAGGTGGACCAACGCACGCGATTTAATGTCTTCAGGCGTCACGCGAATATCTACTGGACCTAGATTGGTGCACGTCGAGCGATGCTCGCTCACTTAGTTGTTGCATGCTGGGATAGGAAAAGGGCGGTTCAACGTTTTCCATCGACGCCACAAGAAAAGAAAATATGGTGTGCTAAAAAGTTGAATGTTCAATATAAATGGCCAAATACCTTAATTGCACTGTCCTTGACCCGTATGGCATCGAATTTTGCCGTTGTACAAGTGTGAAGTTGTAAAACAGCACAATTGGATCGAAGTAGCGGCCAGCATGTTTGCTTTAGCATGACGATGTCACGAGTGGGCCAATCAGACTCTCCGCGCGCATGAACTGGCGTACGCGTCGCGCATCGAGTGTCACACTCACGGGCCAGAGTTTATATTGTAAATGAAGCCTAACTGAGTCGACCTCAACAGGTTCTCTACATTCACTCCTCAAATTTAGAACGGCATTGTGCTCCTTGAATGCTATGACGATAGTTGTACAGCAAAGTGTTAATCTAACGATTGCCACTAGTCTTCTACCATTTAGCCCAAAATAGTTGTCAGAAAATTAAAGGGTAAATAAATATGCATTTAATGCGTTTGAGTGAATCGGGCTCAGTTTTCTGAAAATGGACGAACTCTATTTTCTCCAAATTTGTGGGTACGATCGAGTTGAAAAACCAATGGTTTCATGGTTTCATGGTTCTGCAACCATGGAATATGTCCCCACATCGTTGCGATCTCGCAAATCATAATCATTCGAGAAAAAACACGTGACCATAATGGCAGCTTGTTGGTCTGGTGAACGGACAAGAAATGATCAAACCCTTTATTTTTCTTAGGCATGCGTTGAAACTGGACAGGCTGTGAGTTGGTTGGAGGCAACAAAAGTGGCCACGTGTCGGATTGCAGATACCCCTCAAATTGTCGCCTTTCCAGAAACCAACATACGTACGCCTAAATTTGGAATAGCCAGTTGTATGCACATCAGTGTGCGTTTGCTAGAAATGGTCGAACACGCTTTTCTCCAAAAATGTAGATGTGATCAATTTGCTCATCGGCAGGCGGATGTGCCTCTACCTTTTGAACCAACGAACCTATTTTGCCATTCGCGCGATCCTTGCTACCATCCTCATTCGAGAAAAAAACCACCTGTTTTTCCATCCCTGTCAGATTTCCAAACCATGCATGACAGCCATTCCTCAAAATTCAGCAAAGAACCATTGTCTTAGGTAGGGGTGGACTGGGAACAGTTGTCTTCATCAGCTTAAAAGCTGAGTTGGCTCCTGGGGTTGTGGGAATTGGTTAGCTCCCTAGCCATGGTCAAGTGGTGGAGTTCCAGGGTGGTCAGGGAAAGACGAAAGATTTTTTTAATTTAAACCTCATAGAGATTAAGAATTTTATCCTATTTTTTTAATCCCATTAATGACGTTGTTAAACATACAAAATCTTAAATCTGGCATACATCCATTTCAGTTTATACTCCAATAGCAAAACCCTGTTATGGTTACACCATGACTGGCGACAAAACTAGTTCCTAGAATTAATACAGTGTTATTCAAGTATTTATGGCGGTCTTTACTAATGTTGGTCGCTAATCGCCAAATGACAGGGACAGTTTGGGGTATGTCGACTTCCTTTTAACTATTATTCTCCAACTAGTGACTGCAGTAACAAGCTTGAAAAAATGAATGGTATATGCTTTTGTGTTCAGGTTGTTAAGTCCTCGGCTCTGACGTTAATCTTTCAGACTATTCATCGTTTCCGAATCGGAAAGTTTGTACAATACAATACTTGTTTAGACCTAAAAATCTATCAAAGATTGCTTCAATTTTTTCGGCATGAGAAGTAGACAAAGACGTCAACGAACTATTCTTAGTATCTGCTGACTGCGTTGTAAGTGCCAACTACTTCTCATGAGAATTAAGGGGAAAACCAGCTTGAAACGAACTTTGTGAATAACTTTGTGAGTGACTCAGTGAACTGAAAATCACTGATCTAGAAACGGATATAAGTTGAAAACATACGTGCAAGAAGGCGGGCAATCACAAATGTCCATGTTAACTGGTGGCAACGAACAATCTGAGAAAGAAAAAAAAATTAATTAAACCTAAAAAGCACTTGAAGAATAGGCCTGTATAAGCTTTAATGTATATAGGCTATGTGTGCACTTTCAGGAATGAATAAATGAATGAATTTATTGCCAGAGCTGTTGCCCTGGGCCGCACTTTCAGGCTTTTACTTTGCAACAAAGAAAAAAATTATATATCAGACTTTTAAGGATGTTAACAAAAAGCACGGAGAAATGTTCTGTATACTGAATATTTGCAATGTGTCTTTGTTACTTTTTTTTTTATTTTGCACCAATCGGTGTAACTCAGGTGAGCTAAGTTATTTCGAATCTGAAGAAAATCTCGGATTAGGACTTCAAAAGTATGTAAATTTTACAAAACGTTTGCAAGTAGTCCAGTCGACAGTCAGGTGCAGGTTAATATTATATATTATATAAATAATATTTAATATATTTATATGTGTAATCTGTATAATGATGTACATTATGCATATTATATATAATAATAATATAATAATATGAGGTTTAACCATACATAGATGGTACAGTGTAAGAAGGGCAAGGCCACGTATTCCTGTCCAGTCTTTAACAGGAGTTAGCAAACGCGCATGTAAACCAGCGGATCCAGCACAAAATATGGTATTTTCACAAAGCGCTTGAGACATGACTTCCTTAAATAGCAATAAAGATTTTTTATAGAGGATGCACTTACTGTCTGCTCGGGGGGTGGGGATTGAGGCTTAAAGGCGCGTCGAAAGCTTGGTCATTAGCGCCAACCTCTGCTCGGGCAAGGAGTTCTATGGGTGGATCACCGTCACCGCAAAAAGGTGTCTTCTACACTCCAAGTTTACAGATTCCACTGTCAACTTTATGTAGTTACCCCTATTCTTCGTAACAGGGCTCGGGTCAAAGATAGGCATGTCGACCGCCAAGAAACCTCTAACAATCTTGAAAGTTATACACAAGTCTGCCCTCAGTCTGCGCAGCTCAAGTGACTATAAACCAACCCGAAAGAGACGTTCACCATAGGAAAGGTCCTTCAGGCCAGGTAACCGCTTTGTGAAGCAACGCTGCACTGCCTCAATAAGATCGATATCCCGTAATAGGTAAGGTGACCAAACCTGACTTGCATATTCAAGAAGCGGTCTCATGAAAACTTTAAAGGCCCATGTCTTTACAAACATGTTACTGGACAAAAAGCAACGTTCCACGATAACAAGACACTTAAAAGCTTTTGCAGCCATAAGGTGTGTTGATGACTTTAAGTCCGTGGTCAGGTGGACACCAAGGTCATTTAGCTCGAGAACACCAGGAAGTGGGAGGTCATGCAAAAAGTAAGGGCTAACGGTTTCCTGCCGGCCAATGTGAAGAACTTGGCACTTTTCATTTGAAAGAGGGAGCTGCCACGTCCCACTCCAAAGGGAAACAAGGACAAGGGCGGCAGAGTCACGAACACTGTCAACCATCTGTCCCCCCAGCTTATAAATCGTGGGCAAATTTGAACTGATATGTAGAAAGATGTTCACATTGAAGATCATTTAAAAATAGCACAAAAAGCAAAGGCCCCCCAGTACTGATCCCTGGAGGACACCACTTCCAATCGTGGCAGGTCCCGAAACCGATTCACCAATCCTGACTTTTTGCGATGTACCGACGAGGAAAGCCTTTGTCCACTTCAACAGGCAACCAGAAATGCCAAGCCATCCAAGCTTAAGAAGAAGCTTGGAGTGGACGACGGATTCAAAGGCCTTCTTAAAATCGAAATTAATTACGTCAGTTGGGACGCCCACATCAAGGGCCTCGGTCCAGAGAGGGGGGGGGGAATTGAGGCTTAATGGCGCGTCGACAACTTGGTCATTAGCGCCAACCTCAGTCACAGTGCAGTGGTCCGGGTTGCCACTGCACCACACATTACAGAGATGTTATTCAAACCCCTAATCTAAATCTTGTCATACATCTGTACCTCCTGCAAAAATTGAAAAACACCGGATAGGAAGACAGACTTATCGCCCAACTGACGCGCAATGTCATGCGGAAGATGGAAACGACGACGAACACCATCAAGATGGCGACAATCAACAAGTAAGTGGCGGACCGTAAGTGGACGCCGACACCAATAACATTCAGGAGGGTCAACCCCCCGCAAAAGGAAACAGTGAGTAAGTCGAGTGTGACCAATGCGCAAACGGGCCAACACCACCTCCTCACGGCGACTGCGGCGACACGCCGAGTGCCATTCCTCAACAGTGCCTCGGTCCAGAGATCTCGGTCCAGAGATCGAGGCAGTGAAGCAGCTGTCACGTCGTAGAGCGGCCAGGCAAGAACCCCAACTGATCATTAGAAAGGTGGCCATCAAACGGAACATATGTAAGTAATAAGTTCTGCTTTGCCAAAAATGTGGGGTACAGTAGTACCGGCATCCTTCAACAGCACCAGAGGGCGTCACGTGTCTGTAGCCCTTAGATGGCATAGCATTATTGAATTTGTGGAGAAAAGGTAGCTTTCAACGTGTCCCCTGGCAGGACGTCTCGGACCACAAGTACACATGAAACACTTGATTTAAATCTCAACCATGTTCACACTTGATGACCTTCTTCACAATTAAAGGGCAATTACATTAAGTACGAATACGTTACGTACGTCCGATACAACAATTTCATTGCTGCAAACCAAAACAAGTAGCGGGTGCCGCCATGGTTTCGCGCGGAACAACCGAAAATAATGCCGACAGATGGAGCTATGCCGTTTCGACGCAAGTGCCGACGGAAGTCCACTGCGATAACTCCTTTGGCTACGAGTAGCTCAAGCGTCTGACAGCCTTAGCTGGCCAGTACTGTCACGCTTACTAGTTACTAAAAAAAAACGGGGTCACACGTGGATTTGAGAATGAAGATTTTTTTCGTGCAGGTGCTTCCTTGCAGCAAACGCATTCGGCTTGTCTGGATGCAGCTCTGCCACGCGCACCAACTTGGGCGGCCAATCTCTACTGGTAACATCCTCTCGCAAACTAGCCAAAAAATCTTCATTCTCAAATGAAGTTATTTAGATCGAGTAGATTCGAAGACATGTAATTGTCAACCCTCGTTTTTTTTCAAATAACTGGTAAGCAAACAGCACGACTTTACTGGCCAACTAAAGCTGTCAGACTCTAGAGGTTCCCACAGACTACAGAGTTATATCAGTGGGCTTCCGTTGGCACTTGAGTCGAAACAGCTCAGCTCCATCTGTTGGCATATGTCGGTTGGCGGCACAGCCATTCAACAATGGCATTATTGAAAACTGAAAATTAGCCCATAGCGAAAATGATACACTAGAAATAACGTAAGCCACCTTTATGCACTTACGTTTCATTGGAGTGGCATGACCCGGATTCGAACCGGCTTCCCAGTTCGCCCCCAAATCACTTGCATAGCACCTTAATCGCTATGGCCACATCCTCCACTGGCATAAAGTTAACTCACTGAACGCGTTATTAAGATCACAACCGTGACCAGGGCTCCATTCGACCGAAATTCACTCGGCCATAGACAATGGAGAGGGAAGACAAATCATACACTCACAAGGCTCATTAAAGGAGAAATAAATAGACATAAATCGCTGGAAATAATAAGGAAAATTGAAAATTAGCCAATAGCGAATTGATCTGGGGGCGAACTGGGTCATGCCACTCCGACGAAACGTAAGTGCATAAAGGTGGCTTACTGATTTACGTTATTTCTAGTGTATGATTTTCGCTATTGGCTAATTTTCAATTTTCCTTAATATTATTTCCAGCTATTTACGCCTATTTATTCAACAATGACGGCACCCATTACGTGTTTTGGTGATGCAGTAATGAAATTGTTGCATCAGACTTACGTAACGTATTCCTACTGCAATTCCAGGCCTGTGTTTAGTTATTGTGTAAGTGACCCAGAAGTAAAATACATGTCAAAATGGATGTAATTGCCCTTTAAGAAAAAACACTCATGGAAGGTTCTTTTTTTAAATAAAGCATCAATTGTAGCTGGCCTCTTTATTTAACCAAGTGACTTCAATTCTGTTACTTATTAATTCTAGCGCAAATGTTAGCAAAGAAAATAGTAAAAATTCATCACTTACTAGGTAAATATGTTATGATTTTCCCTTTTTCGTATTCCTTAGGTTGCGAAGGAATTATGGGATAGATAGCCCCACACTCGGCAAAGTGGTTCTGTCTACAAGAATAGAGACAAGCCTGCCAAAGGGAAGGATAAATAAAGAAAATCTTTAAGGTTATCAACGGGTTAAAACACAAGATTACCCCAAAATAAGGAATCAGATGAAATCAGAAAGGAAAGATATAAAGAGAAGGGCACCTCAACACATATTTTATTTGTGCCCAAATAGATAACTTTGATATTATTGTGGCCAACAAAACAGCACACAGCTTAAAAGCTACAATCATGTAAGCACAAGAAACACGTAGGAAGTTGGGGGGAAATGGTGGAACAGCGAACCAAGCAGAGGTGCCTAAAGAGCTCCTTACGGAGATGTGACTAAAGAACCAGAAAAAGTAGTAGTTTGGCTAGATAGATACAGAAAAACAATGCAGACGATGCGGCTAAATAGATACAGAAAAAAC
>JAHWFP010083489.1:362-26271 GCA_023313725.1 Lithobius niger
CGGGGGTGGGTAAGGTAGCTCATTCGGGCCGAGGTCCTCAATCCATTCTCTCGATACTCTTTTCACTCTCTCTTTCTCACACTCACTCTCACACTCTCACTCTGTCTTCCTTTCCTATTGCAATGGCCATCGTCGTAGAAGGTTTTCGACACTTTAGAACGCCGTTCAACGCTATCGTTTCCGGCCCCACTTCTTCGGGCAAAACGAGCTGGACTCTGAAACTCATCGACCATTTGGACGAGATGGCGGATACTAAAATCGAGCAAATCCATTGGTGTTACAACAATTACCAGTCGTGGATGGAGAAGTACAGGGACAAGATTCGATTTCACAAGGGACTTCCCATGCCACCCGAACGTTACGACGCCTCGGTAGAGAAATTGCTAGTGTTGGACGACCAGATGCAGAATGTGAGCAACGCGGGTTGCGACATGTCCGACTGGTTCACTCGTTTCGGACACCACAACAAGTTCAGCATCTGTTACTTGACGCAGAATCTGTACTGTCAGGGCAGGAACCAGCGGACGATAGCTCTCAACAGTCAGTATTACGTCCTGCTGCGCAACCTCAGAGACAAACGCCAGATAACCACTTTCGCTTCGCAAGTCTACCCCGGCAAGACCAAACGATTTATGGAGGCCTACGAGAACGCCATTGGTCTAAAGGATTTCGGATACCTGTTGGTGGACCTGCACTCCAAGTCCCAAGACACTACGAGACTCAGGACGAGTATATTTCCCGACGAAGCACCCTGCATCGTTTATTCCCTCTGAGGACGCGAGATGGAAAGGGTACGCAAGCACAGCGCTCTGCTACAGACGTTGTGCAAGATCAACACACGACAGCGAGCGGCTTTACTGAAAAACGCCGACAAGTCTCAAATCGACTGCCTGTCCGAAATTGCCTTGAACCTTCTCAACAATCGACTTCCCGTCAGTACGACAGCCAGGACCAAGTTGAAAAGATACAAGAAACAGATCAGACTCATCGGCTCCAAGAAAGCATCGTTTAAAGCTAGAAAGAGGGCTCTGGTACAGTCGGGAGGGTTCATCCAATTCCTCGTCCCAGCAGCATTATCCCTCTTGGGGGGATTGTTCAACAAGTCCTAAGAGGAGGAGGAAGAAGGAAGAAAGAAAGAAAATGAGTCTGCTACGGAGGATGGTGCTCCTGCCCGAAGACGAATATAAAATGAGTCGTCCGCCGATGGAGAACGCCACACTGGCGTTGGCCGCTCAGCCTCACGGGTTTCAATACCAGCCCGAAGGAGCTCTCTACGGTAAACTGGTCGCCATACAAGCTCAGATCGACGCCATCCTGAAAAACGACAGTCTTCCCCTCGACTACAAGGCGAAGTTCATAGGACAATTGGAGCAAGAGAAGGACGCTTTCGTACAACAGTTTAGAATCAAGTCGGCCGTCCCGGCGGCGGCGGCAGCCACCACCACAGCCACTACTACTACTACCACCCCTACAACAGCCGCAACCACCGCCGCCTTGCTGAGTGGGACGTCTGGTAGCCTCTCTCCTCCTATTCTGTCACCGTCCGGGCTCTCTCCCGTAACGCCGGTCAAGAAGGAAGAGAAGAAAAAAAGGACACCCGTCTATTCCACACCCGTACTACGCAGGAGTAGCAGGGCCAAACATCCCCAAGACTGGAAGCTATGGAGCAATACCTGAACAAGATCTACTACGATGATCTGGGCGAAGCCAGCAGTTACGGTACGGCGTCCAAACTGTTGGCCAGAGCCAAGAAGGACGGAAAGAAATACGATCTCGATCGTATCGAGGAGTGGTTGGAGCGTCAGGATGCACACACCATCCACAAAGCGGCCAGATACAGATTCCCCAGGAACAAGATCATTACGGGAGGAGTGGGTAGTCACATGGAATGCGACCTCAGTGACATGATCAGCCTGAAACGTTACAACGAGCCGTACAGGTACATTCTCACCTGCATGGACGGGTTCAGTCGCAAGGTCTGGCTGGAAATGTTGAAGACAAAGTCAGCGGCCGAAATGGTCGGTGCTTTCGAGAAGATGTTTGAGCGCATGCCTTTTACCCCTAGTTTTCTCACTTCGGACAAGGGCGTAGAATTTCGAGCACGAGGGGTTCAGGATCTCTTCGAGGACCTCGGTATCGAGTTCTACACCACCGAGAACGAAGACGTCAAGTCATCGAAAATTGAGCGTTTTCAGCGCGTTTTGAAGAGTCTCTTACACAAGCACTTTACCGCCAAGGGGACCCTGGAGTACGTGCCCGTGATTCAAAAAATCGTGGACACCTACAACAAGAGCGTGCACTCCAGAACGAAAATGGCCCCCAACGACGTCACTCACAAAAACCACAAGCGGATGTGGCGCAAGATCTACGGCGCCGACTTGAAGAAGTTGGGTCGTGCCATGGCTAGGAAGGGCGGCGGCGTCAAGAAAAGAGTCCCTCTGGCCGTGGGAGACAAAGTCAGAATATCCATCGCGAAGGGTAAGTTCGACAAAGCTTACCGAGGCATGTGGTCCAGAGAGATATTTTTCGTAACCCACGTCCTGGTACCTAAAGGAGGATTGGGGCAGGTTACGGCGAGACTGAAAGACTACGAGGGGGAAATCATCAAAGGACGATTCTACCTCCACGAGCTTCAGAAAGTGGTTAAAAACGAAGGCGTGGACTACCATCGGGTAGACAAGGTCCTGAAAACGAGGGGGAAAGGACGCAAGAAAAAGTACTACGTTCAATTCGAGGGTTACGGCGCCTCCCACAACCGTTGGATCCCCGCCAGAAATTTGAAGAAACTGTAAGATGGAGGGAGATTCTTTCTACATGACTCTGCCGGCGAATGCCAGTCTGGACCTGTTTCCCAATAACGCCCTGAACGACTACACTACCAAGCTGGCTCAGAGAGTGAGCCTGGCGGGTGACTGGGACGTGGGACTCGCCGAGGTGCAATTTACTACGAACTGGAGCAACGTGATGGATTCGATCGAACTGAAATTCCAGCTAGGGACGCGCACCTACGTCAAGTTTCCCTGGTTCGATATCGACGCCTTCGTGGAAACCGAAGCGGCGGCGGCGGCCGGCGATGTTGACGAGATCGCGAAAGCGGAATTGGAGGTTGGGGATAGGAGGTTGCCGCAGGACGTCAATATCGTGGGGGTAGACCTGATGAATTACAAGATGCAAAATGTTATAAAGTTTCTCAACTATTGGGTAGTCAAGACGCTCGCGCAGTCGGTCATCCAGTTCCGATACGACGAGAGCACTCGTCTCGTCACCATCGTCAACAAACTCCATACGGGGGCCAGGCTGTGCCTCTCTTACAACCTGTCCGTGTTTCTAGGATGGGAGAGAAAAGACAACGTGTTCAAAGAGAGTTATTACGACATCCTCATGGGAGACCATCCTAAGAAGGGGGGAGGACCCGTGCCCATAGAGTTTATCAACAATCAATTCAACGATGGGAGTTGGTGGTTGTCCTACATTTCTCATCTCTCGACCGTGACCGCCTATCTACCCAAAGGGTATTACAGTAGAGGAGAGGAGCTCGTGGCCAAACTGAACCAACTTATGCGAGATAGGATCGATGTCGAACAGTACCCACATTTTGATTACAACCCGGGAACGAACGTGGCTACCGTCATCATGCCCATCCAAGTGTTGTCCCCCGACAAGAATAACACTTCCGTAGAAATAATGGGGCTCTTGATCGACGAAAAACTGACCAAGATCCTCAGTTTTCCTCCAGACGGACCCGACAAATTTATTACATCTTTCAAAGTGGGTAGGGCCGGACTCGGTTTGAAAGAAGTTCTGAATAGTATTTTTGTATACAGCGATATCGTGAACGAGACCGTAGTGGGAGATGTTCTGGCTCCTCTGCTTCGAGTAGTTAGAATAGATGGGGGGAGTAAAACGCACGAGATTTTCACCAAACCTTACTACCGACCTCTCGCTAGGCGCGATTTCGAAACGGTAAGAGTGTATTTAATGACGGATCTGGGAGAAAAAGTACCATTCAGGTCGGGGGAGGTTAGCGTAACGTTACACTTTAGAAGGCGTCCCTGATCGTCATGGCTCGTAAAAAGAGGAGAGGAGTTAAGAGGAGGGTTAAAAGGAGAACGAGGACTAAGAGGCAGCGGGGTGGGTTTTTCGTAAGCGGGATCAAGTCCCTTCTCAAAAAACACTACCCAACAGCTAAAAAGAAACCTTTCAACTTGCTTTTACCTATTTCATGAGTCGTCGTTAGGTCCCGACCATCATTTATTCCCAGAAGGGGCGACCGATCGGACGTGAAGCAAAAATGCGGACCCCCTACGTAGGATTGGACCCTCGGGTATGCATCGGGCACTATTGTTCGAGAAACCAGATAGGTGGGGCCCCTTACTTTTCTGGCGGGCGCATACAGCGTGGATCGGGTTTCGGGGATTTCCTGGGTGGTGTGTTCAGGTCGGCTCTTCCTTTTATTAAAAACGCTCTTTTCGGAGTAGGAAGGTACGCGTTGAGAAGTGGCTCCAAACTTTTGGACGACGTTCAGGGAGGGACCTCCTTTAAGGAAGCCGCTAGAAATAAGTGGGACGCGGCTAAACGAGACGCTGTTGCGGTGGCGACGGGAGGACAGTCTGGAACAGGTCGAAAGAGGAAGAAGTGTTGTCGTCAAAAGAAAGGTCAGTCGGGAGGGAAACGTCGCCGTGGTCTAGTTGCTCTCGTACGACGTCGCAAAGCCCCTTCACATCGCCGTCTTCCGAGAAGTAAGGCGGACTTTTTCGACTAGATAAAGACCCTCCGCATCGAAAATCTTTCATTCAGAGGTCGTCATGTTGATGAAGCCGGACAGAGATTCGGTGCCCTGCACCAAAGAAGAATTGGAACTGTTCTCCGTACCTCCGGTGCAGGTTACCGTGAACGACGATACCTTGGTGGCCTACCATCCTCTAGCCACTCTAAGTGATAGCGCTCCCATCGAGTTCGTAGTGCCCGGTGCCGCCGACTGCCTGCTGGACCTGAGCCAGTCTTATCTCCACATCCGATGTAAGGTTGTCAAGGGGACATCGACGACATTGACCGCTGCTAATGCCGTAGCTCCCGTGAATCTACTCCTACACTCTCTATTTTCCCAGTGCGATTGCGAAGTGAGTGGCAAACAAATATCCAATTCCGACAACGGGTACGCCTACCGTAGCTACCTCGAGACTCTGTTGACTTATGGCGGTGACGGTGAAAACAGTCATCTTTCGAGCCAGCTGTGGAAGAAGGACACCCTCGGATCTTTCGACGAGGCCGACATCTCGGACGCTGGGAAGAACCTCGGTTTCAAATACCGCAACGGGCGAGTCAAAACCAGCAAGGTGGTCGATCTCTACGGCAGACCCCATTGCGACCTCTTCCAGCAGGATCGACTGCTACTCAACAACGTCGACCTGAGGCTGAAACTCACCAGAAGCAAGGATGCCTTCTGCCTGATGAGTACGGAAGTTGGGGCCGACTATCGCGTCAACATCACGAGTGCCGTCCTCTACGTTCGCCGAGTCGTACCATCGCCCTCGGTACTCATCGGCTTCGCGGAGGCCCTCAAGACCAATACCGTCAAGTACCCCATCCGTCGAGTGGAGGTTAAGACTTTCACCATTCCGGCCGGATCGAGACAAGGCAATCTCGACAACGTCGTGCTCGGAAACCTACCCTCGTTCTGTCTGCTGGGTTTTGTCTCGAACAATGCTTTCAACGGTGCTTACGGCGCAAACCCGTTTAATTTCCACCACTATAACGTCAACTACCTCACCTTGCAAGTGGATGGAAGAACGATTCCGGCCATTCCCTACAAACCCGATTATACCGACGACTTGTACGTGAGAAACTATTATTCCCTCTTCCAGGCACTCGACAAACTCACTTCCGACTCGGCGCCTCGTCTCCCATACGCCGACTATCCTCTGGGCAATTGTCTGTACGCCTTCGACTTGACCGCCGACAAAAGCCAGGGACAGTGCCACCACAACCTTATTAAGCAGGGAGCTCTCAGAGTCGACGTGACGTTCAAGCAAGCGCTCGTCGAAACCGTCAACCTGGTGATGTACATGGTCCATCAAACCGTTCTCGAGATTGACCAGTCCAAGAACGTGCTGTACGAACACTGAGAGAAAAACCATGCAGACGGACGAACTGAGAAGTGCGGCCAGACGACACAACAAGCTCGGCCCTCGTTTTGGCGGTGTGTACGCTTCCGACCAGTTGCCCGAGACACCCACCCGAGAAGCTTACATCATCAATCTGGACCCTGCGACGAAACCTGGCAGTCACTGGGTCGCCGTCTATTTCGACAGAAGGACAGCGAGCGTGGACTATTTCGACAGTTACGGGTTAAAACCACGAAACATTCACATTTTGCGTTTTCTCAAGAAAAACTCTATGTTCAAACGTTACAACCTCACGAGCTTGCAGGGGCCTTGCAGCGTCGTATGTGGACAGTATTGTCTCTACTTTCTATACCATAAGGCGAACGGACTGTCCATGAACCGCGTTCTAGATAAGTTGAATCACATGACGAAAGACGCTAATGACCGACGAGTCGTTAGATTCGTAAAGAAACATTTCAAATTGAACACGACTGAGCCTTTCGTCGACGCCAACTGCCAACAGACGTGTAAAGCCTTACTCGCTGGGGGAAGAGAGAGAGAGAAGTGTTAGTCGGGGAAGTCTTTTTTTTTTCTTTACCATTATATAACCGTAATCTAGTTTCTGGAGCATTACTCCAGCTTTTGTGACGGGTAAAGCGTAATATTATATAACGACTATTCAGTTCTGGAGCCTAACTTCCAGCTTTTGTGACGAGTTTTTTTTTTAGTTATTGTGTAACGGGTTTAGTTCTGGAGCCTCACTCCAGCTTTTGTACCCATAATATTGTATAATGACTTATAGTACTGGAGCCTCACTCCAGCTTTTTGTCCTAGTTCTGGGGCCTTACTCCAGCTGCATGTTTTTTGTTGGAGGATATAAAACTCCAACTTACATACAGTTCGTAATAAAATATGAAAAAAAAAACAAAGAACCACGTAAGGACACTGTCATCTTCCTCAATCCTACACGGTCCTCCCGTAGGAAGAGCGGAGAAAAGTGTGGTTCGACTAGGAGCCTGGGAACTCTGAGCCAACGTCCTTTTCGCGCGCGCGCGTTGAGAGGGTTATCTCCAAAAGAGGTTTCCCTTCTCCGTAGATCTACCTTTGGTAGAAACCTGTGATAAAAAAAGGAGAACTAACTCTTCCCCTCGCTCTATACCCCTTTCGTGCGAAGACCCTTCGACCAAAGAGACTTTTTCGTCATAATGACCATTCTCGAAAACAAACTGTCAAACTCTCCCATAGAGAATAGTAGGTGACCGCCGCTAAAGTGGGGGTAAGAAAACCCCCTTATATCGCGATCACCAAACATGCAAAAACCTTCCCGTAGGCTTCTAAAACCTCCATAATACCATTCTCAAAAACAAACTCCCATAGAGGTAACCACCGCCCAAACCGGTATCAAAAAACCCTTATATCACGATCACCAAGCATGATATTGCAAACAAAACATAACTATCGCTCAAATGAACCGTCAAAAGCTTTCTCTTTCAGGACTTCAAAGTGTTGAAAGTATTTTAACATTGAAAGTGTTACTAACTAGCGAGCAAATGAACCGTCAAAAGCTTTCTCTTTCAGGATGAAGGCAGAACTAAAGGTTTTTCTCTTTCAGCCCCCAAAGTACAGACGAAGATGACGACAATGCTATCGCACGCATAGCATGGCCATACTAAATGGAATAACATTGGGAAGAGTTAGGCCATGCTAGCCCCCCGCGCACAACAACTCCATACTTCAATACTAATCTGCACACAACAGCGTCATGCATTGAAATCTTGTAGCATTGGGTCATCCCATGGTAACGCGCGCACAACAACTCCATACTCCAATACTAATCTGCACACAACAACGTCATGCATTGAAATCTTCTAGCATTAGGAAGAGTTAGCCCATGCTATCGCGCGCACAACATCTCCATACTCTAATACTAATCTGCACACAACAACTTTATGCTAGGCTCCCCCTCAGCATTGAAATCTGTTACGGAGAAAATTTGAAATCTTCAAACACGAATTGCATTGGAACTGTTACAGACTGAAATCTCAAATAGCACTGAATTAGTTACGAAAAGGTTTGTGTACCGAAGTTTAGTATTGATTTCTGTTAGGAACCGTACACAACTCCATATTAATGCACTAAAATAGTACCCTTAACTACTGGCATCTCCGCGTAACGAGAATATGCCGGTAAGCTGTATAGTTTAAAACAGCTACATCCCTGAAGTAACTCCGATTTAATTATCCAACGTTAAAGATTAAACTTGTGAGGCAAATTGCGATGTAACACCCTTCATTTTGAGGCTTCGAGTCCTACAAACCAAATTAATTTATAACGTTTATGTCACATCGATAGGATAGGAATCCTGGCACTGGACAATGTCCGAGTCCGAGTCTGAGTCCGGCGACAGGATTACTATCCTGTTGATGTGACATAAACGTTATAAATTAATTTGGTTTGCAGGACTCGAAGCCTTGAAATGAGAGGTGTTACATCGCAATTTGCCTCGCAAGTTTAATCTGTAACGTTGGGTAATTAAATCGGAGTTCCTTAAGGGATGTAGCTGTTTTAAACTAGACATCTTATCGGCATATTCTTGTTACGCAGAGATCCCAATATGTCCTTTTTAGACAACCCGGACTGCTGCGCGTCGCTATGGATTCTGGGAGATAATTGGTTCTGCGGTCGCCCTCGCATTTATGTGGAGTCCCTTTCGTTTCAGACGCGACTCAAGTTTATCGGACTTGGACTCAGAGCCAGAGTCACAGTACTGATGACGTCATGTTTTTTTCCAGTGATAATATTTTATAATACCTCCTGGCTCATGCCCACTGCCCAGTCGATAGGTTGGGAGTAGCAAATTAATAATGAAACAAAAATGGATACCCGTACGTCAGTTAGCATAAAGAAATCACAGCATTAAACCCAC
The DNA here is from genome assembly GCA_023313725.1 of Lithobius niger. Taxonomy (NCBI): domain Eukaryota; kingdom Metazoa; phylum Arthropoda; class Chilopoda; order Lithobiomorpha; family Lithobiidae; genus Lithobius; species Lithobius niger. The sequence continues at coordinate 9,393 of JAHWFP010083489.1, forward strand.
GGAGCCATTTTTTTCCGTTTTAAATTCTGTTTTACTGAACAAATTATGACATGCACACGAATTAATAATCGAATCATAAAAAATAAATATTTTCCGGTATAATCTGCTTTGAATTCAAACTACCTTAAAACTTAAGAAAAAAATTGGTGGGGCCCCCCGATTGTATCCGTCAATGGGTCCCGAGACCCTAGCTACGCCACTGCTTACGGCTAGCTAATGGTTTTCTCATCCACAGGCTTTTACAAGATTGAAGCCCCCTCCCATTTAGCAGACTTCTTTGTGCTTCTCGCTTTACTTCAACTGATTGAATACTCAAAATAAACACATATTTTTAAAAGAGTAAATGAATAAATAAAAGTTTACTTACCAAGTACTTATTTACAGTTTCTGCTATAGCTTCTGCAGGTATTTGCCTCAAGTAGTCCACTATTTTCTGGTGGTTGTCACTTCGGCATTTTAAGTCTTTTGCCAGTCGTCTGGCATAGTAAGCAGTACAGTCGGTGACTGCCCAAGTAGCAGTTGCTTCACCACTCATCATTATTGCGCCATGAAATAAACCTAAAAATCAGAGCATCGTCACATCAGTTAAAACATCCTCGAATGATGTATTACGTGTCCTAAAAGCAAGTGCTTCTATACTATTTTAGATTCTGGATGGCCATTCGCGCAGATTTTCAGACAATGGATTTCTCATGCCTGGTAAAATTTCTCTTCGAGTAGACGAACCAATATGGCTACCTTATCGCTTGCTTCATCGCTTTCGTGACGTGAAAACCTCTGAATTCACAGGCTAGGGAGATTGTTTGGAATGTCTTCAAATACATCAAGGCTCAATACTCACCATGGATGCTGAAACAACAAATTCGAGGCCAGTAGTGCCACTGGAATTTCTGAGAGAATGGTAAGACGTATCTTGTCAGTGGCAAAAGCCATTCCGACAGCCAAAGCTAGGGTTAGGCCTTACGCCGGAGACGTACGCACACCACAGCCTCTCAATGGGTGTACAAGGTTCCAATCATCGCCAACGGTAGTGCATACGCATGATAGGCGATTGTAAACGATCATAAAATACAGCTACTTCCGGTGCCCAACCAGAACCTAAAATAGTATAGAATATGTTTTTTGGCAATGTCAGGCTCTCAATTTTGTGTCGTACTGACACAAGTAGAAAGTTCGACAGTAAAACCATCACAAACTACTGCTTATCATGGCTACACCTTCCTCTGTAATACCTAACTTATAAATGTGTTTGCAAAAATCTACAGGATTAATAACGAACTTGAAGGAGTGTTTCTCTAGACACAATCCTTGAAGGAAATGGGTTTTCATTTTGCGTCACTTACGCCAGATTGTTCTTGTTTGAAAATTTTTGTAAAGTACTACACGTTTCTCCGCCAGAAATGACGGCAATTTTTTTAGAGTGTACGCATCCATGAGCATTGTGTGAAACATTCAGGCCTTCTTCACAACGCAAATATACAAAAAAAAAAGCATATAACATGGTGTGAACTGTGATGGGGCAAGTGGCCTAATGGTCAGCTCGACCATCTCCTGTGCCAGAGATCCCGGGATCGAGCCTGACCTTAGCCCTTGCGTTTTGGGGAAGAGAAGAATTCTGCGATGCTTTACGCTCATGTAGATCGTGCCATGTAAAAGAGCCTATGAATTTCAAAACTGGTACTATGCCAGTTCCTATCAAACTCGATCCTCTCGTTTTTTGGTGATACGGCTTCGACTGAGAGCGTTTCTAAACCCTGGCATGAAAGGAGACCAAGAACTAGCAGTTGTTTTGATCCCCGAACAGTCCTGCGGGTAACTGCAGTAATAGGGTGGGAACGTACGGCTTGACAAAATAAGTCACACGATGCCTTCAATTATTCCCATAGGATTAACCATCAATGCGGTAGTTTACCGTTGAAAAGGGTACGTTTAACGTCTTTACCACGAAGATCCCATCTATTAGCTTGAAGTTATAGGCAATTGGCTGGCATGAACTAACTCCCAAACCAGTGCTGGTGTTTCGTATTTAAACCAAAAAACACCCAAACAATTATACCAATTACCCCACCTCTCACCCCGAACAAGATGTGGCATGGCGCACCACATTGCCTCATGTTAAAGAAGATACTGGTCTGGACAATAAATCATTAGGAAGCGAGTCTTCACCTGTTTCAACACCAGCTACTTAGGGATGGTAGATAGAAAATGGGCCTACTACATAGCACCTCAAAGGGCAGGACCTTTACACATGGTGGGACCCTACTTGTGCTGTCGCAGCACTCTTGGTTGTTTTGTGAACAAGGCCAAAAGGTATTATACAACTGGCCAAAACTTGTATTTGCAGCATATTGTGGACTACAAGCCAGCCAGGCTTCCTTTAAAAAAAATGAAGTACCTTTTGACAACGGTGACAAGATGTGAAGACCAACGCATGCTGCACCAGAACTATTGCCAACAATGGTGACTCGATCCGGGTCTCCTCCGAATGCTTCTATATTTTCTTGTACCCACTTGAGTGCCAATACCTGATCCAGCATGCCATAATTCCCTGGAGAAGCTTCGTCACCGGTGCTCAGGAATCCTAAAGGGGGGAAAATTGACTGTATGCTACAACATGGTGAGATTAGTATCTTTAAACTTAGCATTTAGTACCCACTTCATCAATAGCACGTGTGCTATTTCTTTGGTAGATAAATACAGATGCAAACCTTTTTACGTTGCCTCAGTTTGGACTTATATGTCAGACTGACTGAGCAAGGAATCGAACCCACGACCTTGCAACCAAAGGCCGAGGCCCTTACTGCTGAGCCATACGGCCTTTGGTTTCAAAGTTTGTGGGTTCGATTCCACGACATATAAGTCCGAAAGGCAACGCAAATAGGTTTGCATCTGTAGTTATTTAATTCTTGTTGAGCTTTTGCTTTTCCGTCTTTAATCTTCGGTAGATGTTGTCATCTACTTGTCAAAATTGTGTGAACCACACTGAGGCAAATCATCGAGGTTCACTCAGGGCCGGATTTACAACACATTTAAACTTTTCATACCAACTGTCATCAGTCATCGAAACAAACGAAAATACATATATGACTATTTAAAAAAAAAATGTGGGAGATTATCCACACATCCTCTCCATAGTACCATGTCTATTTTTTCTCAACCACTCCGTAATGAACTATTAATAATTAACAAAATGTAATTTAAGAAGTGAGTGCTGGAAATAGTAGAACCAGAGCTACCAACAGTTCCAACCTGCAGCCATCATCGCAACATTTTTCGCGATTTTTTAGCAAAGAACGATCAGCTCAAGTACATGTTATCATGTCCGGAACACGACCAACGTGTTGGATAAAAAAATGCGCGAGTACACTTAACAGACAGTAGCTGCAGTCAAACAGAGCGTAGTGCAGAAACTGTGACAAAATGGAGAGTATACACAGAATACACATACTGTATGAATGGTTTTTTTTAATTCGTAAAATGATTGGCGGAGCGAGTGAGCGAAGCGATGGCTCACATCTTCATAGTTTGTTCTACATTATGTTTTCAGGAAACTGACAGTACGATGCTACGTTTCCTTGCACTACGAGTGTAAAAACATGTGGATATCACACTTGTAGAGTCCACTTAGTTAGGGCGCGTTTAAGCAACGACTCGCCTTTGTATTCTCGATGCTAGAAGCTAGAAATCGTTTGAAATTCCAACATGGCGGCGGTTTTAGCTATGACGACCTGCACTGAAAACATTTAATAATGCGAGTTCAGAAGGGACTGTGTAAATTTCGTCAGGAGGAATTCTTTATCATATTGTCACGGATTATAAGACTTCAGGCATTTACTCAAACGACGTCGGATTTAGCCAATCCAGATAGCGTTGTTACCATGGCAACGACAACTTTGCCATTGTAATTAAATTCTCGCTGCGAGAATGCAAAAGCGAGTTGTTGCGTAAACCCACCCTTAGGGGGCGTTTACACAAAAAAGGCCTTCTCGCTCGCCTACAGCTATTTGCTAGTCAACCGATATTTATTTATGATTAGTTTCCCGCTGCTACTAAATGAATGCGGTAATAGATAACAAACTGTATGTATTATAAATAACAACACGGATAAAGAACAAAGTGCTACAGTAATTTTATACATTGCTACAAGATTGTTGTCATTTCACGCTATTTCCAAAATTTGCCATTCTCCCTCAAAGTACAGCTTCTATAACAATGATCAAACGTCGGTAGAATAAATAGCTTCTCGCAGCGAGAATTCAAAATCCAACATGACGTCCATTTCGTGGCTATCGAATCGAAGACAAACCATTGAATGCCGGCATACAAAAAAACAGTCTGTCGTCTTATACTGCAGTAAAAATTGTTTTCTTGTTGTCATAAATCGACGCTGGAATGTTGCAAGCATCGTACGCCGTGTCACGAGGCACGAGGAGAAGATTTGCGTCTGCGTCGTTGCCATGGTTACTAATACGCATAGACAATCGAAATCCGCATACTCCGGTAAAGGCGAGAAGCAGCCATCAGATTTAGTATTGATCAAATAAAAACTAGTGAGCGAGAAAACTGTCGTTGCTAAACGAGCCCTTACTGTTAAAGTCTATGAGTGGGACTTTTTTCGTTTATTTTGCACTCGTAATGGACAGAAACGTGGCGTCATACAGCCAGTTGCCTGCAAACATAACGTGGAACAAACTATAGTGTCGGATGTGGAAGCTAAAAATAACTAAACAGACACTAAGTGATGGAGCAAACGAAAGACTGTTAAAATAAATATGATACATAGCTTTGGTCTATTTGAAGAAAAAAGCTAAAATAAGACAAAGGCCTGCAAATAACAGCGGTACGTCACACCAAAAGGCAAAGAGCCCAAACTTAAAGGCACATAAATCCCTCCGTTCTGGCCGCTTTACTCTGCGTCACCTACGCTAAAATATAGTTCAAACGACCGCAGCGCGCATTGCTCTAAGACATAGTTAAACTCATTTCGGGGCCGCGGCAACGTGACACATCGTACGACCAAGTCGCAAACATGAGCGAAGGATTAATTATCCTTCCTCCAGGGCCGCGGCTTGCCGGCGATGTGGCGGGAGTTAAGTACCGCTCGGACCGAGCCGTTTAAAACAAGCCTAATAACACTCACGCGCCACTACTGACGTCTGCATCGTACCCTTAGACCAGCAAATGAAAGGTAAATCAGTTTATATAAAACTATTTCCGGTAATGTATCGAGTGAAACTAATAAAATATACCGGAGGGAGTTATGTGCCTTTAACCGAGTGAACATTTTCCCCAGATTTTTAAGGAGTGTTAACAAAAATATGGTATAGTCATTAAAATAAACACTAAATATAAATTTGAAATAAAGCTCTATTCGCTTCGCCTACAATAGGCTTAAAGCCTGTTTCCCAGTTAAGATTCATTAAAATAAATATAAAATGAGGGGTATATGCACTGTGTACACATCGTGAAACTTTATTAAGTTTTCATCTAGGATTCCACGACATTTGTGATAGCACCTCACACACCCTTTTTTTCCCTACGAGAGAGGTAAATGGAGCCCCAAAGATGTGAAAACATAGGGACGCAAACTACCTAATTCCGGCTCTTGGCTCACACAGTGAAAACGTTTTTTTTTTTAACTTAAATAATAATATTTTTTTTAAACAAAAGGAAAAGAAAGAAAGGAGCAAATATAAGTTTGATTTCATTTTTTTTATTTGTAAAGGAGAGTGACGATGTAGAAAGAAGCTTTCCAACGAGTAGTAGTGCCTGGTGAAGCCAGACGAACATTCCGTCGAAAATTTGCAAGAATGATGGTAAATTGTATTTGATACTTCTGAAATTGTGTCTTTATTCCTGAACATTGAGGAAACAATTAAAAAAAAAGAATAAAAAGATCAGATCAAAACTAGGTTGCCCAGCAGAAAGGGAAAGTAAATTTAGGGCACCCGAAAAACATTTTAGAACCACTCAGGCCTAGGATATAAAAATCTCACAAGATTCTGTGAATTTAAAATTCTGCGGAAACCCTGAACTGTATTTGATGGTACCGATGATTCTGGTAATGATTTCATGGTTCAATTATCCTCAACGAGAAAAAAATTCGTCGGATGTTTGAGAGTGTAAATTGTCGATTTAGATTCAGCTCCAATGAGTGGCCTCGAGTAATATTTGTATTGGATGGTTCGAAAAAATTGAGTGCCAATGGATGATGGCCGTGCACAATTTTGTGGGTCTAGAGGCGCCTAAGCTCAAGTAATTCCTGGGTTGTTATCCGAAGGCGTGCAATATAAGGGACGTTTCGCAATCCTTTCCTCCAGTCCCAAACTCTCTGAAACCTGTCCAACTCTTGCTTAAACATGTATTCTGAAATACTTCTTCAGTGTACGTACCAGGAAGCTCCGAGGTAGCCAGAAGGTTGCCAATGGTATTCTGACACACTCAACACCTCATAATTGAAGGAATCCTGAAAGCAACTTCATAAGTGGTATTCCAATGACACATCTTTATTCAATCACTTCACCTTAACAAAAAAATATCTCAAGATGCTTTAAGACTTGAAGAACCACTTCAATGTCAAAAGTGTGCTTCCCAGAAATAAAAAGAATTACTGAAGATGACCGGCCACAGAGACACCATCGTTACTACTTTTTCTTTTTACACATTATTGGTTTTGTATACGCCAGTTTGTATCCCCAGTTTGGGTTCATGCTCCTTAAAACCACACAAAAGAAAATGTTTAAATAATAATTATTGCAACGTCGCTGTTAAAGTCTTGTTTCTGGTTACTGTCTGAATACTAATTTTAATTGGATTTACATACTAAGGAAGCATAAAGGGTTTAAAGATGCCTTAAGGTAATTTTCCTCAAGGTTTCCTTGGCTAAGGGGAAGGTTTGAGGGAAGTTTGAGGTGAAGTCGAGAATACGGTGAAGTTTTTCTACCTTAAGGCTTCCTATGAGGAGGCTCCTCAAAGTCTAAGTCGAGGAACAGTTCAGAATAACGGATGTTTACCTGAATTTCTCAAGTGCCATTGTGAATTAGTTTGCCCTTCCCAGACAAATTTCCTGCATGTATACCACTGCTTCTTTGACATGGATTATTTACCGAGTGCATGGAGTCTGTAGTTCAATGTGACTAAAACGACATCAGCATCCATGAGCCGGGCAGGGGAGTAAGTCACGGAAGATGAGTCTCCAATCAGGAAAACACCACCGTGTACATAAACCATTACAGGTGTTTTGTCGTTCTTTGGTGCCGTCGTAACTCCTGGTAGCTGTAGTCGATTACGGAAAAGAAAAAAAAGAGGAACTAATGGAAAGAAAAACAGGTCATTATCATCAGTTGCTTTATGCAAAAACATCTTGGGCAAATTAACAAAAAGCAGTACAACGAAATTGTATCATACCATTGCAAACTACATATCTCTGCACCATCTAGGATATTTTTTTTTTACGTATTTACTCGGAAAATGGCACAAAAGCTGTTCTTACTAGAAAGATTTTTCTGTTGTCTGGTTCGTAGTATAGCTCAAGTTATTGCTACTTGTGAAAGGACATTTTTATCTAAAAAACTCTATAGAAACCATTGAAGACAGTCTCACTAACGCCAATTGAGGATCGAACCGACAGCGGAACTGAATTTTGACAACATTGAGAATATCAAAGAATACAACGAAACACGAAGATGTCAATGAAGAAAGATCTTCATCAGTAAATGAAAGACCCAACATGTAGGTCGGTTCGTGTTTAGATAGTTTTTTGTTTAGTTTTTTTTTTTATCTACTTCATAACAAACTGAGCAATAAAAATAGAGCAGTGAGGACCCTTTCAGTCACTTTTCCTGTGCAATTTTCTCAAACGTCCCATCCATTCCGAAACATCACAGTAAGGAAGACAGATGACCAAAGTAGCATAGGCTGACTTCTGAATTTTTGTCACAAAAGTACTAAAACTTGCATCGATACTAATTTAAGCAGCCAATGCTGATTAAATCTGGATACAGGGCCAACTAAAATTGGATAACTGGAAGTAATAAACAGAAGTGAACTTTGGCCAGAAATACTTACTAACAAATCTTTCGCTAATTAACTTTAATCATTGGCTTTCAGCGATGTCCTATTATATACTGTTGACGTCGACTATGCAAATTAAGGTTACAGTAAGCCCTAAAAAGTCACAAGTCTTATAATATTTTTCAAGGGGAAAATGCTCGCCTACTTGTCAAGTTTGTGCCTAAACTAATGCAGTTATCTCTTTGAAACTTTTTGAGCCTGAACAGGGTACTGTACAGTTACGAAACCAAACTATGATCATAATACTAATAATAGTTGATATTATGCAGAGAAAAAATGTCTTTTATGCACCAACAGGGGCGCATATTGGGGGGGGGGGGCCCAAATGATCGCTTACTTACTTATCAAGTTTGTGACTAAACTACTGCAGCTATCTCTTTGACATTTTTTGAGACTGAAAAGGACACTGTAGTTATAAAACCCTACTAGAATAATGATGCTAAGTTGGTATTGGGTATAGAAAAAAAATTTTCAGGGCACCAATTATTGGCGCACCCCGGAACGGCAGCAATTAATCATGAAAACCGTGGCAGTCATTCATGAAATGTATCATTTCTATCTAAACTTTGGGCGTGTATAAGTGAATAATCCTAGTACAGAATATACCTGAGCCAACACAAGTCATTTAAAAAATAAAATCCAGTTAATCAGACGCAATGTGATGGAGATATCTTGACACAATTAAAGGCCATAAAATTAGCATAAATGAAGGTTTGGAGGAGAATGTTGCAACAAAAAAAATTTTTTTTACAGAACAAATTAGTAGCACTGGGGAAACCACCAAATTTCATTTCACCAAATGCATACTAAATGGTTGATTAGAATAGAATTTGACCTTCAGGGGTTGACGGTAACCTTAGTAATCAAAATTCGCACTAAACACTTCAACAGCATTAAAACGAGCGTAACACATGCAACAAAATAAGCCTCACCAACTAAACCTTTCGTCAAGCTAATGTCTGCCTAGTGCTCTTAACTAGTACAGCAATGTCTTACTGAGGTAGCAAAGAATACTTTACCCTAGTTCCTACCCTAACACAACTATACAACAGTAATGCAACAGTAATACAACTTAAAAATAAAATGTTTGTTTTGTTTGGTGAAGACATTTATGCAGTTATAAAAAATAAAAATCCCGTTAATCACATGGTTTGGAACTCTTGAAAAGTATTTAAATTCTAAATTGAGCTTCCTTTTCTTTTTTTTTTCATAATGCAGTTAACCTACAGCCTAAACTACAAAAAATGCAGCCTGTAGCCTAAACCAGTGGTTTTCAGCCTATGGGTCGTGACCCCGGGGGTCGCGATACATAAACAGGACAAAAAGTTATTTTACTTGTTTAAAAATCTTTTAATCTTAAAATCTTTTTTCCCCCGGAAATTTAATCATTAATAAAATTAATTAACAGTAAAGTGCTTTTATCACTTCTAAAATCTAATTATATCTAAATAAAATCGAAAGCGCAATTCAACTCCACTGACATTAGAGCTGACGTGAGACAACAACGATGTCCAGAAATGATGTTTGAAGACACGTGACATAACCAGTTGGACGAATATGAGATCAGACGTCACGTGAAATAAAATGTCCATCGGAAATGACGTATGCCACACGTAACATAAATTGGTGGACGGAAATGATGTTGGGGTCGCGTGACTTAAAATGGTGGTCGGAAACAGGGTAGAAGAATATGTAAGTTGTGACACTCTTTCTCTGACAACAATAAACTTCCCAGATGTCATGTCATAAAGGAATGTGAAGTCATGACCGAATATGACATCAACGATTGTTATTGAAAAATGTACTCTACTTATGGCTCCCCATGTAAGCATCCTATGTAAGATCCTTTAAGATTCTTACAGGACGAGCAAAATTTACATGATCCTGTAAGGTCCTGTAAGATCTTGGTACAACCTAATCTTACGCAAGGTCCTGTAGGATTCTTTTGGATCCTGCTAAGAATCTGCAGGATCCTATAGGATTCTACAGGATCTTACTTTGTGCAAGCTCCTGTAAGATATTGGTACAAGATCCTCCAGGATCTTGTAGGATCTGGCAGGATCCCACAGAATCTTGTACCAAGCTCTTGCAGGACCCCTGTAAGAACTTAAAGGATCCTACAAGATCTTATATAGGATGCTCACGTGGGTCTATACAAAGGTACATCAGACGACAAACAGAACATGTAGAGCTGTTTCACCTAATACCAAAGTGTTGAAGAAATAAATACATATTAAGAGCCCATTAAAGACGTTTTCTGTAAGAAAGCTGGCAAGTACGATACTCAGGCTTAATTTTCTACATTTTTCCTTACCGTCCTGGTAAAAACGTTCAATACAAGGCAGTCTTCCTGTCCAATATAGGCCTGTTTCACGAAATTGTATTGTGCACAAGCAGGTCCATCTTTCGATGCGTCAAGAGTTCCAGTCCATGCTGCCTTTGGAACTGGAGGCTGAAATAAAAAGGCAATTGCGTGAAAAGAAGATAACAATTTACCTTATTAATCGATTGATGACACACTAACCTGACAGTTGATAGATTAGCTAAAAGAAGATCAAAATGGGGAGGTGGGGTGGGGGGTGGGGGAGAAATACGGGTATTGTTTACTGAACGTGCTATTCAGTAGCCCGTTTGGCATATGCTAAAGAGTTCTTCTCGGTGTTGCACGCGTCCAACTAGTTGTGACAGCCTTTTTGTCTTTTGTCTCGTCTTATTTACGGGGAATTGCATTCTTGCAATTCTTGAGGATTGACAACCCGGATGTATACGCGTAACATGATGCGCGTAGACGCGAACGCAGAAAAAACAAGATAAGACCTAACTCTTATAGTGCATTGTGAATTTGTCAATATACAATTTACTATTTGCATTATTTCTGGTGTGGAGGCCAAGAAGCAAAGTTGATTTCCCTCTTTGTATGTATGTTTGTGATCCCTAGGTCACCACTGAGAAAGATTGATTAGCTGCTTAGCTCGGCTGGAGCCTGTAGCCAGTACCCGCCCTGGTAGCGCAGTGGTTGGAGCGCCCGGCTGGTAAACGGGTAGTCCTGGATTCGAGTCCCAGTCGGGGCAGTAGTCTTTTCTTTCTTTCTCAGACAAGTGTATTGTGTATCCTCACAAGAGCAGTCTTTAATAAAGATTGCTTGCTTCGTTTACCCTTTACCTTGTGATTTCTTTCTTTTTTTACTACTTGTATTATTTCTTGTGTGGAGGCCAAGAAGCAAAGTTGCTTTCCCTCCTTGGGTGTATGTTTGTGATCTCTAGGTCACCACTGAGAAAGATTGAACAGCTACTTAGCTCGGCTGGAGCCTGTAGCCAGTACCCGTCCCGGTAGCACAGTGGTCGGAGCGCCCGGCTAGTAAACTGAAGTCCTGGGTTCGAGTCCCAGTTGGGGCAGTTGTCATTTCTTTCTTTCTCAGACTAGAGTATTGTGTATCCTCACAAGGTCAGTCTTTAATTCAGACTGCTTGCTTCGTGAATTTGTCCTTTCCACAGGAAATAGGATGTCGATTTATTTCTGTATGAACTCTGATTATATAAACGGGCTACTTTTTTCCGGTTATTAATGGGTCACAAATGTGAATGTTGTTTCGATAAGCTTTGAGTGTATTAAAGATAAGGTCCTCCCTCCCACCACCCTTCCCCTGGATGCGCCACTGAATCAGACATAACCTAATCTAACATCCCAGATCTTGGGGCTGGTGCGTAGTTTCCCCAGCTTGCTGTTTCCCCTCCCCCACCTGGGAATACCACTGACACAAACATAGCCTAATCTAACATAACGTAACAGAAGTATACATGCCTCTGAATATTAAAATATCGGTAAAAAAAAAAAGACCTGATGGTGACATAACTGAAAGACCAAATCTGCACACACTCCCCTGGAAATTATTTAGTCCAGGTCATTTTTTTTGGGTGGGGGGGGGGGGAGGCAGTTGCCCCAAATTGCTTCCTCCCGCACCTCTCTCCGGTGTGCTACTGAATCGAACGAAACCAAACGTAACAACATAACCGAAGTACGTGCCTGTAGCGCAAAAAGATCGGTAAAAAAGAAAAAAAAAGCTGGTGGTGACAACCGAATTACGTAAACTACTCTGGTAATTATTTTGTCCCAAGTCTTTGAGAGAGGTGGGGATAAAAAGAAGTTTCCGCAGCTTGCTTGCCGCCGCCTCATCCCCCTCCCCTTCCCCTGAATGCGCCAGTGAACCAAACGTAACGTATTCTAACATACCCCAGGTCTGGTGGGGAAGCAATTGCCACAGCTTGCTTGTCCCTCTCCCCCCACCCCCCACCTGGGTGCGCTAATGATTAAGAAAAATTGGAAATTAGCAAACAGAAAAAATTATACACTAGATATAACGTAGTTCAGTAAGCCACCTTTATGCACTTACGTTTCGTCGGAGTGGCATGGCCCGGATTCGAACCGGCTACCCAGTTCGCCCCCGAACCGGCTACCCAGTTCGCCCCCAGATCACTTGCATAGCGCCTTAATCTCTATGACCACGTCCTCCACTGGCATAAAGATATAACAACACACTGAACCCGTTATTAAGGTTACAACCTTATTTCTCCAATGATTAAGAAACATGGCCTAACATAACACAATATAACCTAATTACGTGCCTGTGAATGTAAAAAAAAAAAAACGGCTCGTGGTAACATGGCTCGTGGTGATGACGTAAACCTTCGGACGCGTCTCTCCCGCCATTGACATTTTCCCCTTACAGCTCTGAAATTAATTCATGTTAAACTGTGGCACGTTTTGATAAACCTTTCAGTTAGGACCGTGGCGTTCAAGATACGTTTTGGTATCAAAACCAAAGCTAATCTCGAATGCCACAGTCCTCGAATCCTCAAGGGCCACTGTCTACCGTTTAAGTTAAAACGTGGTTTAAAAGAAATAAAGAACGCAGGTTTTTAGGAAAAGTACCACTCTGCCAGAAATGCCGATGGCTTGCTTAACTGTAAAATTCTCAAAGACTAGACGTGAGTTAAAATTGAACTATAAATTTAGAATTGGAGGGGGTCCTAAAATTTAAATTTTCAATTAAACTAGTAACGCATACTGACCACTACCTTTGCCTGGCATGGCAACCTTAAGAACGTGGCATCTGCACTCCTGACCGGCCGTGACCACATCTAGCTTGAGATCTGTGAGCTGTGCTGAGTGAGCTGTAGAGGGAAGGCAACTGGGGCTTTTTATGCTGGAGCAGCGGATTTCGGTGACCAAAGCGCGGACTCACGAGGATGCTAGGCACATCTGATTGGCTGAGGGCCAGGGGAACAATCGAAAGTGGGAGGTGAAGTCGGGTTAACAAAGGGTTTTGCTTGGGAGCCGTTTGAAGGAACAGAGACTATGTACACATGTGCCAATATGGAATTTGAACTCATTGACAAAGGAAAATTGGCTTTTAGATTATTTTGGTGTACTGGAAATAAACTACAGTGTTATGCACTGCAACTATTGAAGTTGCAGTTTGACTTTGACACGAAGTATAAAGCACAGTTTGACTTTGGCAATTAATTGAAGGAGTTTACAGATAGTTTTTGCTACGGAAAGCTAGTGGTTTGCATTCGGATTGTTGGTAGTCACGGTCGAGATGTCAGAAAATATTTACAACAATAAAAATTCACGTTCGTTTAAATCGTTGCGGAAGGAAGGCTAAGCAGAGGTAATGATCTGGGGGCAAAAGATTAAGCTCAAAAGGTTAAATAAACTAGCTCAGTATAAATGCTATCCACCCAAAACCAAAACTGGTAGAAAAACCCGCCAAATTTCCAAAAACGATCGGCCTTTGAAGGTAGTGATATCATTCAACCAGGGAAAGGCCGCCAAGGTCAATCCTATTAGCCAAGTTGAATAGTTCGAAAGTTAAATGAAAACTTGAAGATTGCTACTCCCTGTAGCAATCTTCTAGTTTTTATTTAACGTCCAAAGTATTATTGGGTGCGATTAACTTGGCTAATAGGATTGACCTTGGCGGCCTTTCCCTGGTTGAATGATATCACTACCTTCAAAGGCCGATCGTTTTTGGAAACTTGGCAGGTTTTTCTACCAATTTTGGTTTTGGGTGGATATCACAACTTTCATAGGTTGTGAAGGTACATAAATTTTCACATTTATAATCTTCAATCCCATTTTTGCACACACTAGCTAATAATCGCTGATTTCGTTCGCTTCTCTCACTCATTCAGCACATCCCCTACAGTTGTTTTGTTTCCCTGCATCTTCCCCTAATTTTTTCGCGATTTCGTTGACATTTAGTCATACAAAAACCCCCGATGGGGGGTTTGAGTTTGGGGGCGCCAAACAATTAAAAAAGTTAGCGAGACGGACCTACACAGTAAATAAAAAACGTTAGTTTTTGAATTTTGAACGAATATTCGAATAATTATCTTCTTATAGTGACAAACAATGTCCTCGAGGTAATTTGTTGCTGTTGGACATCCTTCTACCATGATGATATATAATAGTTAGCATTTCTACTATCGCAGTGTATGTGAAGGGGCGCCATTTCTGTACTTTCGCGGTGTATTGGAAAGGGTGCCATTTCTGTGCTACGATGATATTAGTTAGCATTTCTACTTTCGCAGTGTATGGGAAGGGGCACCATTTCTGTACTTTAGCGGTGTATGGGAAGGGGTGCCATTTCTGTGCTACGATGATGATATACAATAGCTAGCATTTCTACTTTTGCGCTGTACGGGAAGGGGCGCCTTTGTACTTTCGCAGTGTATGGGAAGGGGCGCCATTTCTGTGCTTTGCCCCCGGGCGCCAAACTACTTTGTTACGGCCCTGGTGTGTATGAGTGTTCTGTGCTGGTAGCTGACGTTGCTGCGAAATTCAGTTCTTATTTATTTTTACGTACAATGTAAACTGTAATTTTTATGCAAAGTAAACTGCACTTTTTGTGCAGATTTTGTCTTCACTTCTGTGCCAATATTTTGTGGATTTTATGCAGATTTTGTACAGTTTAATTGCAGTTTGACTGCATATTTTTCTGCAGTATTTCTGCAAGACATTTTCAGTTGGGCAGAGCCGAAATTGCGAGGGGGAGGTCCAAACTAAAAAGTTACTATCTGGAAAATGCACCCTGCAGTCGGTGGAAGTCTTCAAAGGTTTTCTGCGCCCCCTCCACCCCCACCTCCATAAATTCCTAGGTCTATAGCTGTGCCAGTCCGCCTTTGTTCCATGGTAATTCAACCTTTCACCGTGCGAATAGCTATAGAAATTGAACCAAAGAATCCGAAGGATTGTATGATGCTGCCAGACTCATGCTGATCTGTGATACTCTCGAAAATACAAATAAAAACCAAATTAATAGGACTCAACAAATTAAATTAACAGGTTAATCAGTAAAGGATAATACGCGTTACTACAAATAATTCGGGTTTAACACTCAACGTTATTCGAACCACAGAATAGTTTGCATAAAGTCTAATGTAGTTCTGTCATTTATCATGTGATTACGTTTTATTATTTATTTTGTTCAACATAATTCGATAAGACACAGTATGCCAGCTTACAAGCTTATCAAGACATTTTCTTAAAAGTGACCGCAACTAAAATAATCTTTTAATCAGGAGGTATAAGCCTTGCAGAAAGGAGATAATACAGGGTATAAACGCAAGGTTCACTCATTGGTTGGTATGACCAATCCATCAATTGCATGTTGTTAAATCGACGTGGTATCACAAGGAAATAGACGCGTTGCTCCTGTACGTCATAGCAGCGACGGTCACCTCCCGAACACACATCGCGAAATCTGACCTCGAAAATACGTTACAGTGCATGTTTGACGAGCAACGTGCCCCACGCTGACTCAGCAAGCTCTCGAACATGAGACGCTCGTGATAAGAAGTCATGCCGCTCGTGGGCCACCCTAGTACTAGGATTCCTACCTTGAAACGTAGTTCTCCAACGGGAGGTTCAGCGTAATATATTCCTCGGAAACCGTAGAAAGTATGTCCTTGTTTGCTACTAAAAGATGAACCCTTTAACTGCCCACCATGTTTCAGGCTAACAACTACGCTTGACAGATCGTCTTTTGTGGATGCGTTAACTGGTGTTGTAGTCTTCGTTCTTGACAGTGGACGAAAGTGGTGGAGCATTTGGAGTTTCCGTAAATGCATCTTTGGACCTGTGACGTATAGTTTTTAGTTCCCTTGCCAGGCGACGAACAAGTGAGATGAGTGCTACAACCCAATCAGTCACCGCGTCGCTTGCGCTCTCTCCCACAATCTACAAGGTGCACGTCACAGCGTCGAGTGAAATCTTGGAGGAAGGATAATTAATTCTCCCTCCTCCTATAGTGAAAATAAATAGGACACTACGAAAAATGTGTAACAATGGTTAACAATGGCCCGTCCATTGTTGTGGATATTTCCCTCCTCCCCGAGAAATGATATACGAATGATATAAGTATGATATACGGGAATGATATACGAACAATTAATTTAAATAACACATATTCACATATTTATTGTGAATGCGGACAATTTTGTGGGCTTATTTGTGCAAATGGTTTCCATGTCGTAGGCATGAATACGCTCTTCATTTCCAACAACACCTGCCAAAATATCTCGCTCACTTGCTTCAGCATTGAATGGCTGCTTGTTTTTTTTTTAATATTTTTTATATTTTTGGTGCATTATGTCAGCTGAAGCAAACTGATGCTCGTATAAGTGAACTGGCTAGGTTATGTACTTTTTAGACTTTTTAGTAGAAGAAAGAATTCTAGTACGGGGGGGGGGGGGGGTCAAAGTGTTCATAATATACTTGAATAGATCCCATAACTGCTGAAGGA
>JAHWFP010083489.1:26371-45672 GCA_023313725.1 Lithobius niger
GTGTGTCTTTATTTTCACCGCTATTAAGCGAAATCCTCGTTGTGGGGTGAAGCGGAAAGTTCTCATTTCCCTGGTTGGCCAAAAGAGCCATTCGCAATCGAGTAACAATGCTTCTGCGAGGTAACAATGGCGAAGTACGTCAATAACAATACGGTGGATCGGTACTTGGGACGGCGCATGATTTAAACAATGACCTTGTGAGAGGCTTAAAGAGGCATTAAAACGGATAATAACCGAAAACCTCGTGCGATCTTAAACAATTACCCTAGGGCACTGTTTAAGATTGCTCTCGGTTTTCAGTTATCTAGAAGCACGCTAGTGCTTCTCCCACCAAGTTCGGATTGTTGGCTGTTCACTGCATCTATCTTTTTACAGCTAAGTCGGGTTTGCAATGGTCTCTGAGGATGTTATCTTTTGGGTCCCTGGATCTTTGGATTTTTGGATTAGGTTAAGTTTTAGTGTTGTTGCTGGGTGTATGACTTGGAGGTCTTAAAACTCAAATAAAAATCAAATCAAATCATCTAATTGATGTCGTCTGATTGTTGTGGTTCAAACCAAGACATTATCGGACATGAGCGAAGGCTAGCTGCTGCTTGTCTTACCCGAGACATTAAACCAGCGTTTTCTGGTATTGAATATAAATATTGATGCGACAGAAAGCTTCTGAAATTGTATAAATCGACGGTGTTTACCGAGTAGACAACAGAAAGTCCTGTTTCAGAGCTGTGCATAAAAGATTACGGTAAAATAAGAGAAAGGTTATTACTTATTGCTAGTAAATTCCACTAAGGTAAAATAATTTATGCAACCGATATGCTTGATGTTTGACATTCAGTTCACGTTTGGCTCAATAGTTGCCTTTTATGGTTTGACATTTGGGGATATTTTAAATCCAAGGATCGTAATCATTTGTAGTGCTGTGTAATGCTATAGCCGAGTAACACTGCAACCTCGTTTAACTTATTATTTCGGTTTCACAATTAAATCGAAATTATACATTGTAACTTATTTAAAATAAAGTATCTCATCGTCTATCTAACTAACTGTTTATGTGGAAGAAAATCCGTGAAGGGTTACCGCTCCTTGAATCGAAAAAAAAAACAGAAAAAGTAATCTAAATGGGCATAAACTAAACAAAACTAACTTATCGTGCTCAGTTGTTACTGTTTTACAATCACATGTAATATAATGGACACTTTTTTTTTGAAAATATAATTAATCAACCACCATTAATTATACCAAAGTGACGATTTACTTCAGGCGGTTGAAGAAATAATTTACAATTATATTTTCATAAGGAGCTCACAATCAATACTTACATAAAGCAAAACCATAAAACATCCAAAAGAGGTGATATCATACAAAAACCCCACATGGGTAAAGGGACCTATCAAGTTTTCGCCATAGAAAGAAATGATATCAGAGCTGAAATGGCTGCCACCAAATTTTCCGCAAGGCAAGAGTACCGCAAGGCTCAATTATGGGGCCATTACTATTTAATATATATATAAATGACATTATAAACTGTATAAATAAATCTGAAATTGTACTCTTTGCAGATGATATTTTAGTGCTACCATCTATAAATGATAACAAAGATACAATGGAAGCAAACCTAAAACAGGATTTCAGCAAATTAACAAAATGGTGCACAGCAAACGATATCTTTATTAATGAAATGAAAACCAACAGCATAGACATTTTTTCACCTCATAGAAAATTAATTACAGACGAACTATATATTCATAATAATAACTGTGGTTGCAATAAGGGAACCATTAAATGTAAAACTGTCTTAAAAGTTAATGATGCTAAATATCTTGGTCTTTTTATTGAAACGGGGTGGAAACATAAATTACACATTAATGCTATAATTAAGAAATTAAGACAACTTATGCCTATTATTTATAAAGTTAAAACCATTCTTAATGATAAAGGTAAGAAAATTGTTTTCGATGCTTTGGTTAATAGTCAAATCAGATATGGTATTGAGGTTTTTGGCCAGGCTTCCGATTTCCTTATGGAAAGATTACAAAAACCTCAAAACAAATTAATTAAAATTCTTTTTGGCAGGAACGGGAAGCATGAGTCAACAATTGATCTTATTAAAAAATACAAAATAGTAAATGTTACAAACTTAAAGGATTACACTATTATTTTAAATAACTATTATAAGTCTGAATACAAACTTAAGAACACCTTTAAAAATAGTTTTCTAAGGGATCAATCAATAAGATTTAAAATACCACTCATTAAAAATAGTTATGGTGCCATGTGCCAAAATCATTATATACCAACACTTTTTAATAAAATTCCTACACACCTTTTAAACCTGGACAGCTTTAAACATGCAAAAAGAGAGATAAAACAGTGGTTAATTTATGGTTAAAATGTATTAATAGTTTAAACAGCACAAATATAAATTCCTAACTGATTGTAAATATGTAAATATGTTGAAAATAACTTTAATACTTATTTATTGAAATTATGATGTCAAACTATTTTTCTAACTGAATTTTACAACATAAGTGTCTTTGATGTAATCTGTATTATTCTGTATTTTATTTTGCAACCCATACAAGATCAACATGATCTTCGGGATGCTTGATGAATAAATTTATTTATTTACTGAAAAAAAAATAAGCTAACGTCTTTCTTTTAGGTAACTCGGACAGTTACCGTAATGCTTGTTTTTCTACGAAAAAAAAAACTTCTTTTCTTTCAGCCAACTGCATAATAAACACACAAAATCTCTAAATATAAAGAGATTCCGCAGAGTCTTTTCACGTGAGATGATAGGCCTGATAAGCTCCATCACTCTGCAAGAGCTTCCACAAAGTGACATTTAGTTTCTTATCCAAAGTTATCTCTGTATAGAAGACTGGTCGGGTGGGCTTCTCCATCGCAGCTAAAAACGAGGCAAAGCCGAGTGAGGTAGGCTACTCCCCAAAGTACGGAGAAAGAGAAACCATCGGCCCGGGAGTTGACTACGGCTAGCAGCGACCAAGATGGCTCGGTGGAAAGCGGGGATGAAGTAGCGTTGAATCAGTTACAGAGACTGACCTACAAATTTTGAGGGAATATATAGCATAGGAAAACTTGAGTTTCCTATGGGGAATGCATAGAGGGCCGCCCTCCACTACTTGTATGGTATATGGGTGGGGATGAGATTGTGCCTGTGGATATTGTTTCGGGGTATGGGGCATATTTAAAGAGAGTCAGTTGTCTTTGGTTGTCTGACGGCTCTCTGCCATTGTAGGCTTTCCAGGTCACAGAACTCGATCCATTGCGCATGATGTGACTGGTGCCTTTCCAGGGTGGGATCACGCTGCTGGCTAATCTGATCACGTAATTCAATGCATATGGTAATATGGTTGCATCTCTATGAAACTTATCCCCTGCATAGCGATATTCAGGACAAGGCGACTTACCTAACTTAATCTACAATAATAACAGTAACATCACAGCACAACAGAAAAACCACCAAAAGCAACAAAAACCTAAATGCACGACGAGAACAGTGCAGCCAAAATTCAGACAAACATACAGCTATAACGTCGGGCATGAACACAGCCACTCCAAATGTTACAATCATTCTCGAGACTACTGAAACACGCAAAAAATAGTTTTTCTTGTTGTTTTTATTAATTACTTCCTAAAGTTCATCCTTTGGAGTGTTGCTAGTTTTCTTAGCCCTAGCCTTTCTTACATCTTTTGTCCAAAAATTGTATTTACGATTGTTGACTAGGTCGTACGTGTATACAGTTATTTCATCATTTAAATTATACACAGACACTGTATCATCTTTTACAACTGGCCATTTCGGTAAGCTTTGGTCGTTTTCTGGAATAGGTTCTCTGTAAGTAAAAAAAAAGACAAACTTAATTAATTCACTCTCTTCAAATCATTATAATAATTATTTTTCCATGCAGCAGAACACTTGAGACGAGATTTGAACCTGAGAGACACACGACCATTGACAAAACAAACATTTTGGGCCAAATTTTTAACTGATTGTTAGCTACAACACAATTACAGTAAATTACAAGCAAAAGAAACAAAGGCGTGATTGGAATTTGCTCTACTGATCTGAGCTATCACTCTAATGGTTTCAATGCCGGTCATGTTATCTTATTGAAATATAAGTAAATAGGCAATAAAGGTTACCAAATGTTAGACTAAAAACAACTAACATTTGGTAAGCCTGTATTATGGATTTGAAATGATGTGATGGGGATTTGAACCAACAAACACCTGATCACTAACCGAAGTCCTAGTCGTCTGAGCCAGCTCTCCAGTGATTCAAATCTCGTTCACGTCATCTTAATGAGATATTAGTCCATAACAAATGCTTACTGAATCTTAAGCTATTTTTGAGTGCATGGTTTTTCTTGTTGTGGAGCTACTTGAATTCCTGAAATATTTGTAATAAGATGAAAAGCCACTTGTGGCAATGTTATGTCTGGCTGCTGTTGTAGCGGAAGGATGCACTTATCTCTTCATGGATTGTGTCTCCTCCTGGCCCGTGAGAAGTTTTTTCGGAAAGATAGCCAGGACAGAACACAATTCTCCTGAGTAAGGTTTCCTGCCAGATTATTATGGCGTTCTATGGTGGCAGACTCCTGAATTAAGTCTTCTGGTGAGATTTTGTTCTTTTAAAATGGCAATGGCTTGTTTCCACTTTTGTTAGGTGTTTGGTATTTGTGTGATGAACTGCTTTTGCATTCTCCGGATCAACTGTTTCAATGGATACTGATGCTGCTTTTTACTGCGTTACGGAATGCTAGGCAGGATGGAATGGAATTGCGTAAAAGCTACATTGCATACAGAACATTCCATTCCATCCTAGCTAGCATTCCATAAAACAGTACGTAATTATATTCAAATTATCAGGTAAAGCATCGTGTAAAAATAGGAGCACATTGTTCCTGTACAAAACTAAACTAGGGTTACCGAGGCTAGGTGTAAATGGGTTTCCATGATATCCCTTACCATTTTTAGACGATGATTAAAATCGCATGGTAATTTTAATCTGCTGATTTAAGTACATAAAATGTTTTATGCTTCATAACGGTACTGATTAGTGAAACTAAAACGTGGCAGTTTGCCTTATTTATTTTTTTGTCGTCTAAAAGACCTTACACTATTTTTTATATGTTTCAGGTGCTTTCAGCTTTCTTAGTAGTGCTGCGACGATCAAAAGAGGCTTGGACTGGCCATGGTGCCATAGCACATGCATCCTTTGGCTGACACACTTCTGGCACCTCTTGGGTACTTATTTTGTCTTCTAAAGAACAATGACTGGCATATTTCCGATTGCTTTCCTGTTGGTGATCATTCCGTTCAGGCATTCTTTCTCCCTCTCTTCCCCCTTGTATTTCAACCCCTTTTTGTATTAGTTCCTTCCCTGCTCTGACTTTAACCAAATAAAAAAGTTAATGAAAGCCATAAATATCAACTAAAAATAAAGGTGTACCTTGAAACGAATTGTAGTGAATATTGGGAAGAATGCACTTCGAAACCAGAAATGAAAGTTAAATATAGAAAATAAATTTTTGCTGTACAGCTCTGAAACCTGGTAGTGATGCAGGTGTCTAATAAAACACATGGCACTCTTGTCATTTCACTAAATGGCAAGGGGTCCCCCTTCAGCACAATAGGATTTGGGCTCAAAGCTTAAGTTCATTGTCAGGCTACCACAAAAATGCTGTGTAATATGTGCAGAATTTAGCGTCAGATGGCAGTTGTCTTCAACTGTTTTTATTAGGTCTCACCTTAAGTAATTGATATTTGACTTGAAAAATCAAGTAATGCCTTTTTTTGCTGCGTAACAAGTGCTACTCGTACACAGGTAAAATACCAAATTGATCAATGCGCCATAACACCTTCTGTCATCCTCCATAAAATTGTGATGCTCCCTGGTTTAGGAGGTTGAGACCTAATTTTAAAAAGTGTAATAATAAAGTGTAATGGAACGAGAGATAAAAAAATGGATAATGACTAAATAGATAGTGTAATGATGAATAACACTAACATAATGAGTAAATTACTAATGCTTGCAAAAAAAATTGTTTGGTTTACGGGCGAGGTTGCAAATGGAACCACCAAGCAACCAGGCATTTTATTTTATTTTTTATTTTATTTAGCTTACCACATTTCTTTGACATGTACCTAGAGTATGTAGTCGGCCTAAAAAAATTTTATATTGCTAATATGTTATTTATGTCATCTGGTATTCAAAGTATTTTAGTTTTTGTCAAATAACTTCTTAGTGGTGTGAGCTAGAGGTTTGAAATTGGCCCCATTGGAAAGCTCGTTGCGAGGCGGTTAAAATGGTGTACTGGAATGTCAAAAACGGTCTATATTTAGCGAAAATGTGATTTTTAGCGGGTTAACCAAGATTCAGATAAAAGTTTTGACCCGCGATTATTTAAAGCACCCGCACGCGCCTGTAAACCAAACAATTAACTTTGCATGGCCTTGTATATGTATAATATGTATGATTGCAATAATTTTACATGTGTAACTTGTTTGTTGCTTGCACACACAAGTCAAAATTGACTTTGTGCCTGTACTGTTTTTTCAACAACATTGGTACAATAAAGTAGATTATTAGTATTATTATTCTGTCCAATCCATTTGCTTACCCATGTTTTGCAAAGTTCGTCCATATTTTAATGAAAGTCTGACTCATCTTTTCGTCCCGTTCTTCAAATGTGTATGATGGAAATTGGAAAAGCATAAACAGATCGTCTGCATGACTACTAACTCCTACACAAACACACAAAAATCCATTAATGTGACTGTTTGTTTATTCACACACCTAAATACTCAGATCACCTGAATATGGAGTAATTGTAGGGATGAGACTTTTTAAAACTCAAAACCTAACTGGCTCTTGGGCATAATTTAAAACTTTTAAGAAATGTTGAATCGTATGCTAGTGATTAAAAGACAATACCTAAATTCACTCCATTAATCTTTAATTTCAGCAATACATGTGATTGTTTGTTTAGCTTTTTACTGAAAATCCTGATATAACAGACTGAAGGTGACACAGCAAATTAATGTTACATACCCCACGTGTTACGAGCACCAACAAACAATTGCGCAAAACTCATGGTGGCCTCAAATCCATAATTGTAAGCAAAGGTATGCAGTCCAGCTTTTGCCAACAAGCTTATAGTTTCGTAGTGGCACACATCAAATAAGCCTTCTGACAATGTCTATAGGAAAAAATAGTAGAATACAAATCACATTGTAATTATACACTATTGAGTATTGGTTGTACACTAGATATGAAGAGTCAAACATACAAGCTACCTAAAAAAATAGATTATACATTGCTTAATCTAATTCTTCACAAAACATTGACACAAAATTATATAATTAGAAGCATCACGATCATAAATCATGCGATTTTACACATGCGTCACAATGTTAAATAAATTCCTCCAGAATGTATTCAGAAAGTACACTCCAGAAGCAGATATAATAATAATAATAATAATAATAAACTTTATTGTAGCACGGGAAAGTACAATGATCGACAAATTCAAGAATAAAAATTGATTGTGCCACAAAGGGCGAGGTTTAGGCACTGGGCCCATTCTTACACCTAACCCAAACCATCATGTAATTATGTACAATGTCAGCAGACAATAGCAAAAACTAAAGTAAACAAGAAGATGGGATACAGTGGGGGTTGGGGGAGGGGAGAGACAGGGGAAAAAAGAAAAAGAAGGGCAGGAAAAGAGTGGAAGAGGGATGGTGACCAAGTTATGAATTAAACAAGTGACGGAATAATTGAGCTTTGAACGTTCCAACACTAGAACAAGATTTAATGA
This sequence comes from Lithobius niger, assembly GCA_023313725.1. Taxonomy (NCBI): domain Eukaryota; kingdom Metazoa; phylum Arthropoda; class Chilopoda; order Lithobiomorpha; family Lithobiidae; genus Lithobius; species Lithobius niger. The sequence continues at coordinate 34,219 of JAHWFP010083489.1, forward strand.
CTTCGGGCAAATCATTCCATAACTTCATGCTCTGAACCAGAAACGACGTTTGGTATTTAGTAGTGCGACAGCGAGGGGGAGTGAAAGGGCGGCCATGACTGAATCTTGTTGGATAACTGTGATCAGCCAGTGCAGAATTAAATAAGGTAAACAAATAAAATGGTTCTTTGTAATGCAGAGACTTGTAGACAATTGTGAGAGAATGCAAAGAACGCCTCTAGCCATAGGGATATGATATTGGTGTGCCATAAAGTGTTTCATTTTCTGCCCTGTAACCCACTGGGTGAGCTAACAGTGCCTCCCTCGACCTCCTAGCTAGCTTGGTTTGCTCCCACTCCCAGAATTTCCCCTAGCTGTCTGCTACAGGGGTCATCAAAACTGAAGTACCCTAGGCCCCAATCTCTAAAGGTGTTCCTGCATATCGTTTCACATATTTCTGGGCGATGCTTTAACAATCCTAGCGGTTGTAAAGGAAAATGTGAACCAACAGGCCTAATCATTTGATTGAATCATTTAATATATGAAGTCCCTTCATTGTTTCTGCCGATATTTTCTATTTTGTGCAATTTCAAATTAAATGTTTTTTTTGTTTTTTTTTGGAATGTGGTAAGATTTATCTCCAATAATCTAAGTACTAGTTTTTGGACTAATCAGTGGTGGTTCTTTTGGAGACAGAAAAAGCAGAAAGAACACAAATATTTGCCCCCTTCCCAGCCAATCAATCATATGCTGTTAAGCTCATAATAGCCCCAGAACCGAAAATAAAGAGGGAGGGGGGTGACCCCCTCCCCAACCAAAAGTTTGTTGGGATGGGAAAATGGACCTCAATTGGTGGAGCAACTTGACATTCCCCCCCCTTCCACTATAAATTCCTTGCCCAATTAAGTTTTTTTTTTAAACTTTTTTACTTTTTTTAAGGGTCAGTTAGGGTCAATAAAAAAAATAAGGTTCAATTTTTAAAAAATGCCTTCAAAGGGGACTCCCTCTTTCGAATACCTGAAAGGTTAGCTTCGAGCGCATGCACCATACTGGCTCATGTTTATTTGCCCTTCGAAACTCTGGTTACAACCAATAAAAATGTCAGGAGTAACAGGATAAGTATAATATTGTGCTAAATGTTCGAATTGCAGTACATCACTGCTATTGCAATGTCAAAACAGATTGTCTTTATGTGCAGAGAAAACAAAGATAAACGCAACCTATGCAAACCTGTAAAAAAACGAAGTAACAAACATTTACATAAATTGTAGCCGAAGACAAACTACTCCACATTTGATAAATTATAGTTTATTTTTGCGAACATCGCAGCAATTTCGAAAGTGCTAATTAAGTGTTCTCCTGCATTCACAGAAAACATAAGACTGATATGTGAGCACCAATTGATGAAAACTTACATCAATCAAAACGAGCTGTACTTGGGTTTCATTGCCGATATCCACTGATCCAAAATACATTTTTTGCACCAATTTTGTCACTTCCTTCACTGGTTTGGGGTTAGAAAATGTGGTGTCAATGACGCTAGTTAGATAATCCAAAGAAGTAAAGGATTCATCCTGATTTAAACGGGAAACCAAATCTAAAAAGAATAGAAAAAATGCACAGAAGTGTCATTTACAACAATGCATAAACTTCAACACACCTAATAAAAAGAAATTGAAAAATAAACAGTCAATTTGGCATACTGTATTGTTTCTACACTACAACAGGAAATTGGAATAGGTGACCAAGGCAATTAACAGTTCAATTCTAACATTGTCATCAGGTTTCTTTTATACCTTTCTGAAGGAGCGCAAGCTAAAACATAGAAAACACTAAATTAAATGTCATCATTTCCGCTTCTGTCTCATCAGGTGATATGATTTTACGACGTTCAATAAGAGATTTAAAATTGCAGCAGTTAATTCACGCTGTTTTCTTGGTGTATGATAATTTCTATGGAAGATGAAGTAGGTGGTCATGGCGGCTGAGCATTGAAAGAGCCCAGCCTAGTTGCTTCAAGTAAACCAACCTGATGCATAACTGGAAAGGTGACTGTGTCAGAGTCCTTGGTAGACCTAGTCATCATGTGCTCAATAGACTACCAAGCTTTTATTTTGTCTATCTTCTGACTTTGCTGTGAACAGAGACTCTCAGCTTCAAAACCATCGATTTGCTTTTCTGCTTCTGGCCCTTTTTCTGCTGCCAAAGTATCTGGTTAGGTTCAAAACTGAACCAGTCATCTATATGAGTATTAGTTTATGTGACTAAAACAATCAAGAAAATAATTTTTTTTAATTTAATATCAAATTCCAAATCAATCAACAGACTATGATTTCAAACACAAAGACTTGAAAACTGCTTTGCATGATTACCATTAAAATGTCAATGATGATTTGTACGAAAAGATGTTTTTTGCTCTGGTGTAAAAAGGACTTAACTACCCCCAACAAAACTTGTTTTTCATAATAATAAAAGCAGTAGTACAGTCTACACTGCAGTTTTTTTCACTCTTCATAATTAAATTACACCAATATAAATTTCTTTTTAACTGCACCATTCCTACAGGCCTGTAACCTTAAAATTCCAGGATTGTCACGGGCTTGTCAATGAAAATTCAAAAACCACAAATCAATAACTAACAGACAATATGACACCTAAAAGACAACTTTGTTTAATCAATTCTGAAATATTCTCAGTACTGTGGCAAGCTGTGACATTTTGGTATGCTAAATGGCACAATTACTGTATTTTTTTACTCACAGTACAAACAAGTTAGCAATTAATGATGCCTATTTGCCCAAACAACTGCTTTTATTGCCTGCAATGAAATATGCAATGAAATTAGGAAATTACAAACACAAATTAAACTAGCCTATTGGCTTTCCGTTCCGTTTAACCCGTTAACCAAATTACACTACACTACACTATACCACCTTTTGGAGAATAGTTTAAATGTTTCATCAATTGAATTTTCGGCGATTAATCTTTCTTCTTCATCAGAATCACTAAATAGGAAACACGCAAAGTCACGTCATTGAAATCGATTGGAGCAACAGTTGCGCCAATTGATTTCAGTGATGTAACTTTTCATGTTTCCTAGCTAGTGATGATGAAGGAAAAAGATTAATCACTGAAAATTCAATTTATGAACATTTAAACTGTTCTTCAAATGGTAATATAGTGTAGTGCAATTTGTATTTGTGATGTTTAGTAGATACCACTGTGTCAGCCGCCTGCCAGTTTTTTTCGAAATTAGGAAAATGACTATATCGTCAGTGCACAATGATAACAATCAGATCTTTTAGCATTGACGATAGTCTATCTGATGCATTATCAAAAAGTAGGCCAGTCTGGTGGTCAGCATGTTGTTTTATGGTGTATTTATTTATTACATTTGTGCTTCTGTACATAAATCGCACACTGACACACAAAAAATGTGATTTTGTGTTATGGAAATTTACAGGAGTACTCTAGGACTTTATGTATTTTTCAGATTTTTAAATCACTTTTTCAGGTCTGGATTTTCATTTTTCAGGACATTTCCAGGTTTTCAGGGATCCAAATGAAAACCTTCATTCGCAGCATGCTGGATCTGCTCCTGCTACATACTCTGTGGCACTAACTTAATTTAATATCATGACTTTAAACTGGGATTAACTGTGAGGATGACACTCACACCAAAATGCCTCCATACGTACGTCATCATCACATATCCGTCCATGCTCCAACTTCGCGTCTGTACGTGGTTTGGCCCTACACAGTCAGGACAGACCACTCAAGAAGACCATCTTTCATGTATCTGTATCAAATTGTCTTTCATACATAAAGAATGTTTTGAACTGGTGAACTCGACTTTGGACTTGGGGGAAGGGGCTATATATCCAGGCAGGAGTGACTCTCCCCTATATAACTCCATAACAAATTTTGGGCTGGACAGATTGTCGATGAAAGTGTACATTTAAGAGCATGTACCATCTAACTCTGGTTTATAGTGATTACTGTTTGTATTTCCATACTTAGCTTGTTTCTAGGCTACCATACATAATCAAAACAAATTCTGGCTCCATATGATAGATTAAAATATGGATGATACTAACGGGTCATAAAGAACACTCCTTCTTTTTGGGTTATGCCGCTGATGACTGGCACTTTATTCAGTTTCTCTGGCGAATTTAACAACAGTTTCAAAGGATGATCAGGTAGGAAGTGGCCATCAACACATGGTACAAAGGGAATAGGAAAAAACGACCTTTTCTGAAAGTAGTCACATGTTATCTATTAAGTAATGCATCATAGCCTTCAAATCATATTTCTCACACAACAGAAAAATAATACATTTTTTTTAGCATCGTACAGGTAACAATGAAGTTTAATTCTACCAGTTAAGGAACAGGTGGGCCAGAAATTTAAAGTTTTTAAGGCAATTTTTTCTTATTGTTTGCAACCACTTAAATGAACAATGCACACCAGTGATGTATCCCAATACCTAATTGCCAGTGATGCACCTAATTCGTACTGGTGATTACAAAGACGTAGTTGACATTAAAAAGATTGAATTTGCGCCAACCTAACTGATATGGCAGGGTCATGCAAGGGAGGTTGCCTATTTTAACCACCTCCAACTAAAAGAGGCAATCTCCCTTGCCCGATCCTGCCATATCAGTTAGGTTGGCGCAAATTCAAACTTTTACTAATAGTTGAAAACTGATGGTACAATAAACTGCCTTATCTGGACCTTTGTGTCCTAAACTCTTAAGAGATTATCAATTCAAAATTTTTTTTTGTGAACACTTTTTAGAAGCATTTAGGGGGAACGGTTATTAGTAACAGTCCCTGGGGGTATAAGTGTGGAATTACACCAACTTCCAAAACTTTCAACATTGGCATTGTTATTTGTAATTTAATGTTTGCATCATGTTTGTTAGTAATCATTAATCTACACCAAAACAAAACTTGTTAAGGATTCCCGCTAAGCTTTTCGGCCGTGTGAAGTCATGATATCAAATGGCAAGCTCTTTCGCCAAGCTTATCCCACCAAGTAATAGTTTGAAGGTTCTTTAAAAACATCGTTAATTTTCTTACTGTGAAACGCCATAATGTCAACAAAACTCGGAAAAATTCCGGAAAAAAAATTACCGCACACTTTCACAATCAAAACAACAGCTTTGTCCTGCGAATTTTCGATAGCTTGGGCTGCTATCTTCTTCGGGCCTCAAGGATATAGTTCGGACTTTCTACATTTTCCACTCAGTTCGACGAACTATCGCATTTGAATTTGGCTGGCAACGTTGCCTCCTGTATTTGTGTTGCGGGCCTAGATCGTTCGTTCCTATTCTCCACTGACAATCAAGTCGACCAGCCAGATTGTTGCTCACTAAATGCATCACTCTAGGAAATGAAGGGCCTTTAATGTTCATCAGTTGCACGTTGTTCTTCTCATGCTCTTGAATTGCAATAGATTCAAGACACCTGAGATGTGGATCTCTTGTGGAATTTGACCTAATCAGTGTCTTCGTCTGCTTCCAGTCAATCTCGTGCTCAGTGCTCAGGCTATATCCTTGAGGCCCGAAGAAGATAGCAGCCCAAGCTATCGAAAATTTGCAGGACAAAGCTGTTGTTTTGATTGTGAAAGTGTGCGGTAATTTTTTTTTCTGGAATTTTTCCGAGTTTTGTTGACAGTTTGAAGGTTAAATGAAATATATGAAAATAGAAAGGGAGAAATACGAAATAGAAATGAGAAAGGTATTTATGCAACAACTTAAGGAATGAGTTCGTTACCTTTATTTGGTTGGCATGTATGCACTTTCGACAGTATGTTGTACTCCTCATGACAATGAAAGCACAAAAATTAAAATTCTACACATAGCTAGGCTTTCCATAGGAGGTGTTGATGCACCATTTGTGTCGTAGCTTTCAAAGTGTAAAATTTTTGTATTGTGCTTTTAGTAAATCATTTTAGTGTGTGTGCCTGAGAAGGCCATCAAGCAGCTGAAAATTTAAAGCGCATACATATATGCCAAAGGTAACCTGATCAGCATGGCACGTTTTTATACCTAATCATCATTCAACTGAATCAACTGAATTAACTTGGTACTTCTGGGATTAAGCCGCAATCAATTTACTGGGCAAAATGGAATACCAATTGAGCTACGGTTTCAAGCCTCAAGCAGCGCACATTATTACTCAAAGTTTATTCGATGCTTTTATATGGGTAATGTTGACAGGCAACCTTCCATTGCTACACACAGACAGACTAGTCACAGACACTGTGCTAAGAACTGGATATGAAACCTGTCAGTTTACTCACCATATAACTGTTTGAAAATTTTAGTATGTCATCAGCTGGTATTTTCCTCAAGCAATCAACCAGTTTCTGGTTATTGTCAGTTGAACATTTCAAGTCTTTGGCTAATCGTTTTGCCCAGTACAAAGGATTCTCATTGATGGCCCAGGAACAGGTGGAGGCACCACTCATCGCTATTACTCCATGAAATAAACCTGAAAATTAATATTTAAATTACTGAAGTAGTTTCAACTGAGAAGGATGTAATTTACTGCAGTTACACTCGAGTTTTCCATGATGCAGGACATGACTACAAGCATCAATCTGCTGAAACATTCCCTGGCAAAATATAAGGTTTTCTCATAGAATCGCATAAAAATGTGCCAGACCTTTCAGACAAAAGACTGAATGATTGCAAGGGCCTTGTCATAAACAACTAGTTGACAACTACATTTTACTGATTTATAAGACAGCGCATGGGGGCTATATATTTTATCCTGCTAAAATATGATACTTATTCAAGGACATATTAACCTAAAGGCTTATGATTGCAGCCTATTCACAAACAACTCCTTTAGAGAACCAGACTGTGATTTTTAAACACCAAGATATTAACAAATTTCAATGACAAACATATGTATTGACGTCAAGCTCAGTTGTTGTTTGGCCATGATGTCACCATTCAAGTTAACGTGTTCTCACTTACATTCTCACACCAGGTTCTTTAGCACAAAAATTGTGCAATAAGTTTTGTCTACGGATTATTTTTACACAAACGAATCACCCTCCTGACAAATTCTCGTGACATATGCAAAACACGCTGGTAGGTACGTAATACTGACGTCGTTTTGTGTCCGAGTCATACAGGAACACAAACAAGAAACAGACATCGAAACACTTACAGCCTAAAGATGCAAGACGAATCACAAAAGGAAACTAAAAAATGATCACATAATGTAAACATCCTGTTTGAAATCCCTCCTCCCCCCAAAAAAAGTATTTCAAAATGATGTCAAAATAGAACAACAAACTCCAACAATACGATTTCTGTAAGAATTTACTAGTGATTTAACCTTTCCCAACTGAGAATTATGCACCTTTGATTTGAACCAGTGATCTGGAATTGAATCACCACTGATTCCTTGCTGCTGTTACCAATCCACGAAATTAAAAAATTTGATCCTTGCCAGATACAAAATTCATTAGTGCACCCTTCCCACGTAAAAGTGCTTCACTCTGTACCCAAGCAAAGTACTTTTTTCAGTTCACCCTTACACTGACTTTGTAATTTGGTACTTTGCAGTGCAGCTTAATGCCTGGTTCCACACGACCTCTACACCTTATGACAGCTAAAAGAAAAAACTCCCAATTAATCTCTTTACTCCTAATACTTCATCAAAACTTGCCACGTCTACAGAAAACTTATCAAAAGCGAATGCCATACATGGAATAGAACTAAACAGTAATTTAAAGTCATAAACAAGGTCAACAATTAATAAACCATGCAGTCTAGCAGTTTTCTCTTGCATTTTAAATACAGATATTTTTAATTGTCAAACCTCTTAAGCAGATTCTTGAGACAGCACACAGCTTCAAAAAGCTATATTTCACAAACAGTATTCGAGCAGTATGATGCTCTGGTACTTGACCTCATGAGACTGTTAAGTTTATTCAGCAATTCTGTAATTTCGATATCGAAAATTAACAATATCTTCCATTCAAATGTTGGCAAGAAAAAAACCACTTGACTGTGAAGTTTCACTTGTATTGAGCATACATGAAACTCACAACCACTTCAGAGGTAAAAAGAAAAGCCAAGATACAGCACGACTTTTTTTCCACGTTTGACTCACTTAAAAGTGACAGTTTGCCAGTTTCCTAGAAATATGTAATAGTTATTGGTTATACGCGAGCGGTTATCGGTTTTTAACCAACGGCTGCGGTCATTGGTCCGGCTCGAGTATGCAAAGGTCGAGGCGTCAGCCAAGCCCGAAACATTTGCATACGAGAGCCGGGACAGTGATCGCAGCCGTTGATTAAAAATCAATAACCGCGAGATTCAAGCAATAACTATTTTATGCCACGATTGGGACGTCTAGCTAACTCTTATTTTATTAAAACGTGTTTGTGGTTTGTGAAAATGTCTCGACATGAATGAAGGTCATGCCATTTTAGTTTATGGAGGGTGGAGTGATGGTAGACCGACGAGTCCCTTGCGTCCGTTTGTGGGGGGAGTGGGTGGGAAGGAGACGTAGGAAAATACGTTTCGCCGTATTTCACGCTAGCCAGCTCGCCTGTGTTTTCGAAGCTTTTCGAAGTGATAAAACTTTGATAAGAGGCCGCAGGAATAGAATGACATTCTGGAAGGTATGTAATTCATTTTGAGCGTTTGTAGTTTGAGAATTGTTTAAAAAATACGATAATAGGGTATTGGTATGAATGAAGGTCATTGCATTTTAGTTTGTGGAGGGAGGTGGGGGGGAGTTAACGCAGAGTTAATAGCTTAAATATAGGCCAGACAATTATAAGAGTTTGCAGGGATGGGATTTCATTCCTTATAAGCAATTCGTTTTGTACGTTTTTATTGCGTTACGTTTTTTTTTTTTTGCATGCTGTATTTGGTTGTTGGTGTGTTCCCGGTCGCGTGATCCGGAAGTGTCAAAAGTGTGGGTTATTGGCAAAAGTGTGGGTTATCGGCAAAAGTGTGGGGAAACTTGATAACCCACACTTTTTTGCGATGACGCACACTTCCGGTGTTGATTAACGGGATTTAACCAACGGAACTTTAGCATGGCGTTGAGTTAGCATGACGCCACAGCCGTGGTATAAACATTTATTAATGATGTCGTGTAAAAGTCGCCTTTAATTGTTTAGGAGTGAATACCTTTTGATAAAGGTGACAAAACATGATGGGAAACACTCGCAGCCCCTGCACTCTCTCCAAAAATCGTGACTCGATCAGGATCACCACCGAAAGCTTCAATATTTTCTTGTACCCACTTGAGAACCAGAACTTGATCCAGCATACCGTAATTACCAGGTGAGGCCTCATCACCTGTGCTTAAAAAGCCTGGTTACAAAAAAAAAGAGAATATGTAAATAAATGACTGACGAATACTGAAATTGTTTAAAAGGCACTCTATTTTTTACATCATATGACTTTTCTTTGAGTATTGTGCTTCAGTTTTACTCTGAGCATGACACTGTATTTAAATAATGTCATAATATTAGTACATTCTTTTAATAATTGTTTGTGCATCTGGTTCTTACTGAAATATATAATTATGTTGTGTTGCCATAATAGAACCACAAAAAAAGAGACAGGACTTGAAAGTGAGACCACTGGCTAGTTTAAGTCTTCAGAACACTGTACCAAAAGCAGCTTTGCGGTAAATTCAAAAGTTATCACAACAAAAAAGGCTTTAAATGTGTTAATTACAAAGACAGCAGTGGCACTAACATTGCAGACTGCTAAGAATGACAAGTGAGCAGTTACAATCTTGGTTATGTTGTGTTTTTTTGGTGATTCTTTGTTTGTGAAAATCGCCAAGTAGTTTATTTTGCAATGATTTTAATATATTTTCTTTTTAATTGGTATTTCTTCTTTAATGTTTATATATTACAATTTTTTAAAAAGCGTAGGATTCACACATGAAGAACGAACACCTGAATATATTTTAGGATACATTAACATTACTACTACATCCGGTGAAAAGCAAAGCTTTGACTAACCAAATGCGTTTTAATATATATTTTTTAATTGGTATTTCTTTTTTAATGTTTTGATTTTATATAAAGCATAGGTGTCACACCTGATACAACAAACATCTGAAAATACTTTGCGGTACATTCTAAATCTGTTGAAAAGCAAAGCTTTGACTAACCAAATGCATTCAGACGATAGTTGAATGTGACAAGGATGATGTCTGCATCCATGAGCAAGGTAGGCGAATAAAACTTGGAAGAGCCTTCTCCAATCATGAATCCACCTCCGTGGAAAAACACCATCACGGGGGTTTTATCATTAACTGCCTTTTCAATACCTGGAAGCTAGAAAAAAAGAAATTTTATCTGAAGCATTAGTTTCTTTAATAACTTGCTATTTCTGATCTTGCAGGTAGGTAATTGAATATATTGCAGAGACTCCCACTACAGTCAAAGCACAGTCATGCATTATCAAATAGTAAACAATAAATGGCATGGTAAAAGGGTTAAATAGTCGGCATTAAAAAAAGGCCGTGTAAGAACCGAGTAACATAAGAAAAAACGAGCAAACAAACAATTTGTCTTTTTTTTCTCTCCTCGCTCTTTCCAGTGAAGAAAAAAATTGGCACTAACAATAGCATCAATACGATGGCAAAAACAACATGCCTTACCAATTCTCCAACCAAAACTCTAGAAAGTAATACAAACAATTAGTCTAATACTTAACAATACACATAAAACATAAAATAAGACCTAAAAGTAGCAAAACATCAACATTTGAAAGAAAACAGAATGTTCAGCTCACAATGTTGAACATATTCTCAAAGCTATCTCTGTTCAGATTAATCAACCAGTCAAATAGATATTTCTGAAACAACAACAGATATTTGTCTCACGTTACTTGCGGTGGTGCATGCTGCATTCTGGTGAGAGAAGTGATAACTACAATAGGAGGGAAAATGTTCCATCGAAATAACATTGACAGCTGTATTTCTTTGCAATGGAATTTTGTTCTAAAATTGTAACAACTGATTACTGATCTTAAACCACAACACACTTAATGATTTTAAAAAGAGTTGTTAATAATTAACCATACATTTTTATAAAAATTCAAAAGCAGCTACATACATGTTGGTGTACAAATTTCTACTGAATTGAGTAGAATTTGTGACAAGGCATGTAGAAAGTTAAGCTCTGTATTTTTTTTTCCTAAAATTTAACAAAGTTCTGAAAACCTAGAGATGGCATATTGATAGATATCGTGCTGCTGGTATAATGGGAAAAAGTGATCCAGTTGCTTTTGAATGCATTTTGTTTTGAAGTTGGATGACCGGATCAACAGCATTCATGAACGAGCCAGATAACTGAATACTGCAAAATAGATTCACCCAAAGTGACAGTGTTTTGACAGAAACAAGTTTATATTATACATATAGCACAGAAGTACATGGAGCCTATGAGAAATAGCACTAATCTGGCTCTTACAG
>JAHWFP010083490.1:0-15210 GCA_023313725.1 Lithobius niger
CCTATACTCAGTGGAGCAGTCTGCCTATAGTTAATCCTTATAATGGACAAACTAAAACATTGTATTTTAGCATAACGGTACTTTAAAAACAAATTCAGAACAGTTAATAAAAAATTTTAGTTGCATAATTTCTTTAAATCTTTAGCCTTCTTTACGGGCGTCACCAAACCGGAGGGGAGGAGGGGGGGGGGGGGTGAAGGGAGGGTCTATCGTTAAGCGCGTACCTTGTGAGGGCTTCCTGGTGATAAAGGCGAGCAAACACAACTGAGTGGTTAGCATCGTCAACCCCAAGCAAAAAACCCTTTTTTTTGTGACTTATAAAATCAGTGAAATTCCTCCTTATGTTGCTTTGTTACCCTCTCCTCCCCCTCACAGCACATAAAAACATCTAAAAAATTTGTTGCTCTGTGCTTAAATTAGTTTTAATGGCAAAATACCCACGCCTCATAGTCTGCGTAATTTTTTTGGTTAACGAAACGTGGCATAAAACTGCCACCTCAAGAGGGTTCAACACAACCAGTAATAGTAACCCTCAGTGATCGTACCAGGGGCTAAACATGAACAATGTTATAGTAACGCTCTGTGCTGGTGCTTGGGGTTAACCACGAACAGTACTAGTGACGTTCTGTACTGGTACTACTAGTGATGCTTTGTGCTGGTACCAGGGGGTTAAACACAAACACTACTATAGTAACGCTCTGTGCTGGTACCTGGGGCTAAACATAAACAGTACTAGTAACGTTTTGTGCTGGTACCAAAGGTTAAACACAAACATTAGCCTACCAGTAACGCTATGTGCTGGTACCTGGGGCTAAACACAAACAGTACGAGTAACGTTTTGGGCTGGTACCAAGGGTTTAACACAAACAGTACCAGTAACGCTCTGTGCTGGTACCTGGGGCTAAACACAAACAGTACGAGTAACGTTTTGGGCTGGTACCAAGGGTTAAACACAAACAGTACCAGTAATACTCTGTGCTGGTACCAGGAGTTAAACACAAACAGTACTATTAACGAGTTAGTATATTGGGAGTCGACTCCCTCGATCTTCGCCGATTAAAATATAATTCGCTCTGACGTAATCCCTTTTACATGACCATTGTTACTTCAATTACGGTCGTTTCTTCTCTGTTTGCACTTCATCCAAAAATATAGAGGTCATGCGCTAAAACTGATGACCCAGTCCTTTTCGTGTGATTATAGAATATTTTTCTTTTCAAACCCAGTAATGAGTGTGTGGAACGCTCTACCTTGTCCAGTGTCCTCAATGGTTATTTTTAAAAAAGAAATTGGTGGAACAAAGGACGAAACTATCCTAATACTTTAGATGGATCTAACCAAACTCTAACTTTGTGGGGCCCTTGCTTGACCTGCTGCTTTTGCAGCAAATTATTTATTGTTATTGTTATAAATAGGCCTGACATTAGTTTGTATCATGAAGAAACTTGTGACCTTTTTTTTTAAAACTCTGTGTTATATCATTCTCCACCATTTATTAATTATATGCACATAAATAATCCAAGCGAAGAAAAAATACTTATCCGACATCTTTAGTCTGATGCGTCATCAGTGACGTCACACTGAAAGATCAGAAAACTCATCTCACGTTTAAGACAACTTTGGTGTGATGCGGTAGCTGAGCTGAACGGTGAGTTTAGGGAAGTGGGCAGTATTTGGGGGTGGAAGACACTGCGAGTTGCGATGGGCTCGCATAACCCTGTACTGTAACGTAGTTTTATCAGGGACTGTATCAGGCTGTTGGTAAGTGTCGTTAGGCCTCCTTGTCGTTTCTCCTTCATTTATTTTGTCTTGCACCAACGCGATTGACGTGATCCAGGCTGGATGAACCAACTCCACAACGGATGCATTAATACTCCTTAATGGCACGCACGAGACAGACCACACTAAACTGCCATTCGGCTGGCTAATTTCCGCTCTAGACGTACAGCCACAATCAAATGCCGCTTCAAGTTGTCGGCTCTGCTTGCCCAAGTTCATCAGTTAGGTTGGACCACTCGCCATCAGTAAGGCAAATTGCATAATTCCGCGACAATTAGTCCTCGATGGAATCTTTGTCCTCGATCAAAGTTCTAGACGTAGCAGTGTTTAAGAACTTTCTCAAAAAATGTGGAACAGGACGTGAAAATAGCATCCAGCGGCAAAATAATCTTAAGGCTGCGGGAGTCTGCAAGCCCTGTACAATGCAGAAGTCTCGCTCGCACCTTTACGCACTTGGTCGCCACTCGCCAAATGGCGAGGGAATTTGGTATTGGTCAACTTCGTTTTGAGCGCTGCTCGCCAAAATACGACTAGAGTAACAACCTTGAAATTCAAATTTTCGTACCTCAGCAAGCTACAAACGACGGTTTGCGGTATTGCGCTCACACGGAATAGGTTCTGACAAATTAATGTTTTTAGGTCAGGTATACACATCTTTTCAGAATTGGCGAGACTAAATGAGAATAAAACATGTTTAAGCCTAAAACAACATAAAAAATTGCTTCAACTTTTTTTTCAAACCTTTTCATTAGTCAATAATGAAGAGGTAAATTTTCTAATGGCCTCATCACAAGTGCTACGTACCTTCTTTACGTTCGCTTGGCATATCAACAACGATTTTACTTTTTTATTTTTATTTTTTTATTAATTTCTTTGAGCCTTAAGTCAGCCGAAGCAACTTAATGCTTGTATGGCTGAACCGGCTCAAATTTTGAACATTACCAGACTTTTAGAGAAGAAGAAATATCTGGTAAAGGGAGGTGCCAACCCGGGGATTCGATCCGGGAAACCTCCGATCATCGTAGGGGCCGAAAGATTGTCCAGAATTTGCCAGAATAGTTCCCATAGCTGCTGAAGGAGCATGGTAGCTTCTCACGCTAAAATCAAACGTCATTTCAATCGTACATAAAATCGAGCAATCGCTTTAAAAAATAAACGAAAGCCGCAAAACTTGAACTTTTGGGCCATTTAATCACCGTATTCAGGCCGAACTGAAACTTGAACACTCAAGAAAATGGCGTACTGTTTGTAGGTTTGAGGAAGCCTAAGAATGAGTACCGAAACTTCGTCGCGTTTTTCCTTAGTTTTAACGTTTATTGAATTTTATGTAAGATTGAACTGCGTTTGATTTTAGACTGAGCTGATAAATTCGTCTTAGTCATGCTAAGACACTAATGTCTTACGGGGATATTCAGACCATCACTGCCGCCAAAAGCTAGAATAATTTTAAATCTTAGCCGACATCATTTTCTACTTTCCAGTTCAGTTACTTGTAGCCAACAACCACTGCGTTACCGTGCGCTCCTTTTCCTGGAAGCGGCTTAACGAAACAAAAGTATTTAAGTACGGTAATATAACGTGCGGTAAACGTCGAAAAGCGTCTACATGTAAAGTGTGGCGTAAAGTGACGTAAAGTGTGATACATAATATTGATGTTGATTTTGCACCATACTCGTGTTTCGCTAAATCTCTCGATGGAAAAGAAATGCGCGGTTACCGTGCGTTCCTTTTCCTCACAGTGCTAAAGCAATTCGCTAAATGGCTGTTTCTTTTCCCTTCAATTTAGCTGCAATTTCCAGCGCTGCATGTAGCGGACACATATCTTTTTCTTGTTTCGTGCAGTGCTAAATGCGTCCTTAGAGCATTAACTTTGCTTCGTTACGAGAAGAGCATTCCTATGGAAAGCAACAATCAGCACTGTTGTACGGTCGATTTAGTGACGTCATCATTAACCATAGGGACACATGCTTGGAGGACAAACGAGAAGAAACGCGTGTTGTTACTACGGTGGATTGTTAGGACACACAATAACTTTTTTTCTGCAGACTCAAAACTTTCATGAAACTGGAACTTCGGCATTCCAACACCGAATAATACACCACAACAGCACCCGTACCTGTGACCATCTTGTTCCGGATCCATAAAAGGCTTTGTGTGTGTAGAAAAAAACTTGTTGTGTGTCACAATGAGCCACCGTATGTTAGATCACGCAGCTTAAAAATTGCCGGCAAAAAACACACTGAGGACAGCGAATTTGGTGAAGGTAATTTTGTGAAAGTGATAGCTAATACTCGCTATATGGAATTTGAACACAAAAAAAAAACCGAATTAATTGTTGTGGCAATTTGCGACAGTAAAACATCTCCTTGCTCGCAACTCCAATGTGGGCCAGATTAAACTACGGCTACAAGTTGTCTGCGTTTCTACCGTCCTCGATCAAGCGGTGAGCACTATTTCCGCTAGTAACCCTTGTGTTACAACACGTTGCGACTGTGGGAGTTATACAAACCCCCGATGCATTCATGAAGCAACAGAATAGGAGCTAGCTCGGTTCCAGAAAGAAGATGGCCGGTCGCTTGCCCCAGATGAAAAAATGTGACAATCTTCCACAAACGCGGCCGTGGTTTTATAGTTGTTGTTGATTTAACTGACACCCCCCAAGGCTGCAAGCAGGAAAAGTAATTGAGACACGTACAAAATTATATTTAATCATTTCGAATGCTAATAAATCGCGACATTTTTTTCCCGCGATTGGAACGAGTAGGGTAATTTGCTGGAGATAACCGGCAATATTCTTTCACAGCCCTCTGAGTACTAATTCCCCCCAGGAAGCTGTTTCTTTTTATCATCTGCACATAGTGACGTAAGCTTTGACGTAGATTTAGAAAACTGTTGCAGGTGTTATAACGCTGCGTTTTGCGCAGTTGTCAGTACCAATCCCAATCGATCATTCTGTATAATACTAAAATCTGTGGTACGGGGCACAAGATTGACGAACAACAGAATTCTTCACAAGCTTCTCGTATGGTTTATTTAACAATTATACCACGCTTTTGCTAAAGTCAATCAAAAAAATGTGTCCTACAAAATTTATTTTAAAGGAATGTTCCGTTTTTATCTGTGTGTTCAAGATCCAAATTTCATTTATTTTGTGCAGTTTGGAAACAAAATAAGCCTACCACAAAATCCTGTAAGTTATCTACATCGTTTACTAGTAAAGTAAAATTAATAAATGTTTACAGTTACGTGTAAATAATATAAAGTAAGATTGGAAGTAAGCATAAAAACAAGTAGGCCTGCAGTAAACCACCATTTTTGCTACGTATTATTTCAGGTTCGGTTCATTTTAGAAAAGCTATCGAATTCAGTTCCCAGCCAACAATGAGCCCCATTTCCAAGTTAGTAATATTTAGTAGACAGAGTTTTCTGAGCCAGTTATTTAACCAAACATCTGGTTTGGGACTACGAAAATTCAACAGACGTTGCAAAAGCTTTTCAATTCAGTTCTCATACTACAGCACTGGGCTTCACAACAACACCGATTCCGTAGCTGTTGAAGAAGTTAATGAAGCCAGTTCTCATGCTATAACATTGGGTTTTCAACTTTACGGATTCAGTAACCATTCCAGAAGCCATCGAATCCACTTCTGAGGCTATAACATTAATTTTACAACTCTACCGATTCAGTAGCTGTTAGAGATTCTGTCGAATCCAGTCTTCAGATCAAAACAACTGAGTTTTATAACTAAGGATTCAGCAGCCGTTAGAGATATCAAATCCAGTTCTCAGATCAAAACATTGAGTTTTATAACTAAGGATTCAGTAGCTGTTAAGAGATATCGAATCCAGTTCTCAGATCAAAACATTAGGGTTTTATAACTATGGATCCAGTAGCTATTAGACATATCGAATCCAGTTTTCATATCAAAACACTGGGTTTTATAACTAAGGATTCAGTAGCATTAGAGATTTGAAATACAGTTCTCAGATCAAAATATTGGTTTTTGTAACTATGGAATCAGTAGCTGTTAAGGGATAGCGAATCCAGTTCCCAGATCAAAACAACGAGTATTATAACTAAGGATTCAGTAGCTGTTAGAGATATCGAATCCAGTTCTCAGATCAAAACATGAGTTTTAGAACGAAGGATTTAGTAGCTGTTAGAAATACGGAATCCAGTTTTCAAATCAAAACGGTGGATTTTATAACTAAGAATTCAGTAGCAGTTTGAGAAGCTACGGAATGCAATTCTCAGATGAAAACAATAAGTTTTAGAACTTTGGAACTTTGAGGTTTGACGCACCCCCGCCCGAAGTTGTAACACCAGAAAAGAAAGGGGCAATTTTGCTAGTATTCTGATCGGAAATTCCTAGGATACATTGCATGCCACAATGAACATTACCGATTGTGGCAATTGTACATTTCTATTCCCAAAAAGGTCAGGGATATCTGAGGTCAGGCTTGAATCCAGAAACTCTGGCACATGAGATGGTTGTGCTTCCCATAGGTTACGTAGCCCCATTCAGTTTTACAACTCTATGGATTCATTCGCTTTTAGAGATGCTATCGAATCCAGTTCTCAGATCATAATATCGAGTTATACAACCATACTGATTTGATAGCTGCTTCTATCAAAATAAAGTTCCCCGACTGTAGATTTTACAACTACACTAATTCATTATATGTTAAGAAAAGATTTCGAATATAATTCCTACATAACAAGGTTGAATTTTACATCTATACATGTTGAGTAGCTCTTGAACTTTTAGAATCCGCTTCCAACACCATAAATGTTGCTTCTGTGGCTGAGCAGTGACCAAACTGAGCAAAGTTACCTAAAAGCTGGCTTGATCAACGCCTGCAAGTGCAAAGGGTCCTGGCAAAGTCCTCACCCGTCACTGGAGGCCAGGTTAGTGTGAAAGACTGGCTTCTTCAATGGCTGGGATTTAGTCTGGCCTGTGCTCACATTACATCAGCCCCTGCAATGATTATATGTTTCTCATTTCAAATCACCAGGTTTCCTAGCCCCCTTTACAACAGTCTAGTGGAGTTCAAAATTGAGCTGTTTAGACGAGCATTAGTTTCCTTCAGAAGTCGGGCCTGAAGAACCAGATTCGACTTGGTAGGAGTATTCTGCTGTCAGTGGGGAGGATGGTGAATGCTTACTAGCCGTAGACTGTACACCGTCAACAGGTTATGTTATGTTATGTAGAGGGGGGAGGAGAAGGGGGGAGTTGAGGCTTAAAGTACACCAACAGCTAGTGCCAACCTCAGTCACAGTGCCGCGGTCCAGGTTGCCGCTGCGCCACACATAACAGAGAAAGGACACTACTGTCTCTTAGTAACGCATGTGAAAAAATAACGGTACAAAGCTGTCACATAAACATCAACATTTGACTACTCAAATATACTTTTAATACAGTTAGTGGTCCTTAAAAGTTATATTTTGCGTACAATTCGTTTAAAAACCTACCCAAATTGGAAGTTTTGCCCCAAATCTTATTGAAACATGCTAACAGAACTCCTACTTATAATAGCAATAATAATTTTTTTAAATAACTTTTGTTGGCCTTGTAACCTATTTTGACCCTCAAGAACGCACATTTTATATTGGGGATAATCTGTCCAACAATAAACTTCAACTCCTCGGAAATCAACACAACAAAGGTTTAAACCTACACTACACCACCTCACCTTCTAAACAGTTGATCGAGTAGCAAGGCGCCCAACTGTCACTCAACGGAAGAGCTTCCTGCACGGTCCTCTCTTCACGGTCACTCCATTCCCTTTTTTCCGGCTTTCACTCGGCTCCGCCTCACCTTTTTTCCCCCACCCCATCCGAAATGCTGCATCACTCACTCACTTCACTTTCCATTTCGTTTTCTCTCCGATTTTCTCCCTCTCCCTCGTTTTCCATCCATCCATCGCAAGGCACTTCTTGTGCAGACAAGTGGTATTGAGGCCAGCCAGCAGTCGAACGAAAGAGAGACGCACAACTCTCGCCGCCAGCCACTGTCTGGGTCGCTGACCTCGGTTTGAGGCCTTCTTTCGTTCAGCGTGACTCGCGCTGGAAGTTACGAGGAGGCCCCGCACACGAGCGAGGAGAGAGCGCGAGAAAGCTGGTCTCAGCCAAACTCACCATCCTAGTGTAAACATGGCACACGACCCCACATCAACATCACACACACACATACACACACAACGCATTCCCCCCTCTCTCTCTATGTCTGGCGTGACGTCTTCAAAGCCCTAGATACCTCCCTTCCGCTGCCTTGGCAGGCTGCAGTGCCGTCTTTTGGCGTGTACGGACGTCGTAAATAATGCTCACTACCCAAGTTCGCCTTTCTTTCGTTGAGTGCGGATATCTATGACAACAATCGCTTCCATTTCTTTTTTCTTTACCCAACGTCAACCACCAAAGTGGCATGAAAATAGTACACAGGAAAACAAGAAAAAAACAATAGAACAGGAGTCAAGAACGTTTGTTTGTAGTAATAAACCTGTTAAACTGCTGTTTCAGGCATTCTAGAATGCGTTATAACATTTTACCAGAAAAGTATTGCGCTGTACATAAGAAACAGTGTCTTCAGTCCCCAAATCTACTTTTATAAAGGTCTTTTATGTGCATGTTAGGGATGCGCTGATGATGCCGACTTTCCAAGGGAGCCCGTACAATGAGGCACTTGTGGCATGTGCCCTCTTCCCCGGCCCCTACCTTTTTTGAATGCCCTTTAAGTGGATGCAATTATGACGAAAACCCATTAAAACGAATGCAAAAACCATTAAAACAAATGCAAAACCATTAAAACAAATGCAAAAACCATTAAAACAAATGCAAAAACCATAAAAACAAATGCAAAAACCATTAAAACAAATGCAAAAAGCATTAAAACAAATGCAAAAACCATAAAAACAAATGCAAAAACCATAAAAACAAATGCAAAAACCATTAAAACAAATCCAAAAACCATTTAAACAAAGGCAAATCGAGGACTGCAATATTAATATCAGGTTTCCAAGCTCAATGTGGATCCGGTCAGGGGCTGTTCAGTATTACGCCATCAAGAAATTGGCCATTTTTAACCACCCTTCCCCCTCCCCTCGTCATCGATCGTCATCATTTGCTCACACCCCCCCCCCCCCATCAGTATTACGTCATTTCTAACTTGACCCCCCTCCCCTAGAAGGAGGTGTTTTCCCTGAATTTCTCCGAGGACCTTTTCTTTTTTGCATTTTCCATCTTTTTACTGGGATAATGGTGCTTACGTCATCACCTGGTCACTCCCCCCAACTCGTCACCAATCGTCACCAGCAAACGACCCCCCCCCCAACCCCTTCCCGATTACGCAATACTTGAACGTCCCATTTTTTCAGACATCTGAATACAGGGATCAAAAAATAGTGCCTGTTTCTTACATCTTCCATTGAAAGTATTACTCTTTACACTCTCCCCCGATGGTGGCCCCACCTTTTTGAAAGTATGCGGGCAACCTTTGCCGAGTTGGCTAACTTTTCTAGAATTCTTAAGAAAGATGTCCAATGGAATTTTAAGTAGATTATCGTGGTCTAAATAACGAAAGAAGGGAAGTAAAGGAGAACAGCCCAGCAACACGCTGATTGTTTGCGCCCATGCTTGATAAATTCCACCGTGAAGTTTTCTGATCATGAAATTGTAGAAAGATACAGTATAAGCAACTGAACCAATACGGCTTAACAGCTACGGAGCTATAGAGACCAAACGGATGGATAGTCGAAATCGGCACACGTCACTTACTTCACTGTGTGCACTAGTGAATTCAGCCTCTGCTTGAAGACATCTCGGCTACTGGAAAGGGGATCATGGCAAAGTCCGTACACCCCCAGTACTTCCTGTCAAGTTAGTATAAGAGTACCCGGTTTCAGCAAAGTCCACAACAAGGAGCTTGTCAATAAGTTGACCTATCAACTCCCCAAAACAAAGCTTGTTAAAGATTCCTGTGGAGTTCTTCGGTCGTGATATCAACCGCCAAGCTCTTTTGCCAAGTTAATCCCACTGAGTAATAGTGCAACGGATGAACGAAAAATTTGAAAATTGTTTGCTGCACAGTTTTCCAGTATTTCGTATAACGTTTGAAGTATCTGTCGGTGGGATTAACTTGGCAAAAGAGTTTGGCGTTGGATATCACGACTTCAAACCACCGTCGAACTTGGTGAGAATCCTTTAAAAGTTTTCTTTATTTGTTTTAGGGAAATATCACATCTTTTTGGTACAAATTGATAAGATCATTGGTTTTCCTTAGCAAATTACGAGCTCAAAAGCCTAAAATGCAGTTTTACGGTAATTTTTTCTTCTTTAGTAAGTAGGTTTCCATTAGTAGATTTACGTGTATCTTAAGCCATCTCCAGACAGAAGAAATTTTCGGGCGAAATGACGCGGTGCAGCGTGCCTACAACGTCAATGCTGCAGAGCTCAAATAGTTAGTGTGGCGTTTTATGACCGATTTTGACGTCTTCGGTACACCATATTGCGTCGCCATGAGGTCACGAACAGCAAGTGTTGGTAGGGCTTTACTAACCAGACTGGCAGCTCGCGGCTGCACGGTTACCCAAGATGGTGTATCAAAGACGTCAATATTAGTCCTTAGCGTAAAACCAACCATACGTTTGCAGCAATATTGACCTTATACGTACGTAGTAACGCATCGCGTCGCACGAAATTTGCTTCTGTCTGGAGATGGCTTAAGTCTCTGTCGAGCCGCCAAACTCTCATTGCCTAGCAACGGCAAAAGCAACAATTATTCTTCATTCGTGCTGTTGCCGTTTTTATTGTTGTAAGCTTGTTTTTTGGGTCGCTGGAGATTCTTTTACACGTATTAGTGCGACGCTGATGGCTTACATGTCTTTTTCTAATATCTGTTCCTTTAGTTTAAGGCTTACATCCGTATTTTATACGCTTCAGCGTTTTTTTAATACTAATTTGTTTTAATGTCAACACGATGATGAGTTTTCTTCAAATGAGGTGAAATTCAAAAACTTCATAAAAAAATGCGGGCAATTTTGGACAATCATTTGGCACTACACCCCCTACTATATACTACTTTCTCCAGCTTCAAAATATCTGACAAACTTTAATTCTACCAATTTAGATAAACAACAATTTAGGAACGTCAGCTGACTATGGTGCCTAGAAATTAATAAAAAAAAGTTAATAAAATTTAACGAAACAAAATGAGCTTCAAGAAAATGAAAGTTACATGAGGAGGATGGAAATACTTAATCTGCCTTCTCTCACAAGGCGCCTTCAAAGAGTATGTTTACTTCTTATGTTTAAGGTTATTAGCGGCATTGATATCAACATCCCTAACTCCCACTTTGAATTGTGCGTTTCCCCTTTTTTGCCCTAGAGGTTTTGCATTTGAACTGAAACTACCATCCTTAAGGTTAAATACTACAAAAAAATCGTTTGCAACAGACATATCCCAGATTTTGTTACTTCTGCACCTTCAGTTAATGCATTCCAAAACAGGCTGGATGATCATACTGCTGATGATCTGAAATATCATTTTGATTAACTTTGTGAATTGTTGGCGGAGCGAGCGAGCGAAGCGCAGCCTATAACGGACACCAAATTGCAAAATGTAAGTCCGTTTGGTTGCACATTTCTTTAGTCTGGGTGGAGCCCAAACGAAAGATCGGATCGGAATGAAATTTGGTACAACTTTTCATACCCCAATTAGTATTGCTGAGCCACAATTTGTCGTAAATCGAACAATTATTACTGTAGAAATTTTAAAATTTTCGAATTTATTTCTAACACTCACCATTGTAAATTTGGAGTCGTGAATAGTTAAGGAATTCCGACGAAGCACACACCATGCTAATGGTAGTAAAGTGAACTTTAAAAAACACGGCAAATTAGGCAAATTGCTTCTTTCTAGCTAATAATCTTTTTCGACGTAAATCAACGAAATAATAACATTTGATGCTTGCATTTAACCACTACAGTAACAAACGCAACCATAAAAACAAAAGGATTCCATTAACGACACACGTTAGTTTCATTTGAAAAAAGAATGCTTTGGAGATTATTCAATTCAACATGGCAACGAAAGTGGCGCCTACACTAATGTTGGGAATCCCGAATATGAAACCTAAAATCGTCGTATCAAGGCCAAGCGGTATTATAAAACGATACTGAGATCAGACGAAACACGAAAGCACGAAACACGAAACAATAATATGCCCGCCTCTCTCAATTCCTGGTTGCCACGGTAACGTGAAGAATCGAAACCAAAACCATGTTGCATCGCATGAAGGAATAGGCTTAATCTCGAACCACTGTTGTAATCTGCTACTAACGAAAGTAAATCGGAGATAAATATTAGGCCTAAACGCTAAAAATTAGACCTAAAACCTAAAACTAAGTCTAAAATCTAACACATTTTAAAACCTAAATTGTGATGGTTATTTCTTTCAGATTATATAATAGAGATCGCTGTTGCAGTCATAGAGTTAGGAAATAATATATTATCTTGCATTGCGTGATAGAGGTGTGCCAGCTTAACATTTTCGTTGGTGGCGGTGTCAAATCTTATACCAAAGCAGTATTGTGAACCTTTTGAATCTTCTGACTATTGTACTGATGATTGTTTGGCTTGCAGTTAAACGCATTATTACGTGCTGTTTTATTTTTACTCGTGGCGATGGCCCACGTCTTCAGTGTTGGCTGCGAAAAGAGGCTACAAGTAACTAAACAAAAACTAAATGCTGGAGCAAACGAAAGCTTGTTAACGTAAATTTGACACTTAACATACGCCTACATTAAAAAAAAAGGCTAAAATAAGAAGAAGGCCAGCAAAGAACAGCAGTACGTCACACCAAAAGGCAAACAGCCCAACAAAGCCCATTAAGTATTGCACCCAGTTTAAGAATTATTAACAAATGTGGTATCGTAAATAAAATAAAAACTAAATATAAGTTTGAAATGTAGATCCGTTCGCTCCGCCTACAATAGGCCCAAAGCCTGTTTCCCAGTATATTTTAAACTGTTAAGCTAAATTTCTTCCTTTGTTGTTTATACTACTCTTTTTGATTAACTTGAACCCTGTATATATTTATTTATTTTTATTTTTTCTCCTTGACCAAATTCTCCTCGCTTTGCCTACAATAGGCCCAAAGCCTGTTTCCTAGTATATTTTACACTGTTAAGCTAAATTTCTTCCTTTGTTGTTTATATTACTCTTTTTGATTAACTTGAACCCTGTATATATATATTTATTTATTTTTTTTTTCTCCTTGACCAAATTCTCCTCGCTCCGCCTATTTATTTTTTTTTTCTCCTCGCTCCTCCTACAATAGGCCCAAAGCCTGTTTCCTAGTATATTTTACACTGTTAAGCTAAATTTATTCCTTTGTTGTTTATACTACTCTTTTTGATTAACTTGAACCCTGTATATATTTATTTATTTTTATTTTTTCTCAATGACCAAATTGTTATTGTTATGAATTTTTCTTGTTATTACATTTAATATGTTTTGTATGTTTGCCTCATTCCTCTTTAGGAAACCGGCAACACAATGTTATTATTAAATTAAATAAAAAAATTAAAATATACATTCTTAGGAGGCACTCTCACTTGGTAGTCCAGCAGGCGTTAGAGGAAAGCGCCAACTTAATGAATTGGTCCGGAGCATCTCCTTTCCATTTTCTGACTCCATTTCTTTTACCTGTTGGTTTTAGGATGGCGGATAAAAAACAATCTGATTCAACGGCGGCTCGAGACTGAGTGAATGCTCGCTTTGTCATTTCGAGACGCTCTTTTACCGCATTTCGTCGCGTGCTGCAGCCCGTTAGGCTCCGAGCCAAACACCGTCTCAAACATGGCGATTGGGGACAGAACGAAAAACAGCTGTCATTGAGAATAAACGTGCTCACAAACGCGATAAATGGACTTCAAGCTGATCAGCATGTGCGACCAACAAACTAACATGCAAGTATTCGAATTCTTACTCTGTAAATAATGAAAGGCAAGATTAGGGATACGGTCGAGGAGTCTTGATCTAATCTAAGTTTCGTTACGATTTTTCACCCTCAACTCAGTCTCGTCTTGTCTCGATAAGTCTCGTGTTGTTTCTTAAATTTATCAAATTACTGTGAATTACCCCGACGTAAGTGGGCAAAATAAATCCAACTATCACCGGTTTTAATCACTAAAAGGTGCTTTAGCCAGTGCCAGTGATGCCAAGAAGGAGGGATAGGGTGGGGGGAGGGATGCTCACTAACATTTCAGGGGAAGGATGGCAAATATTGATACATTATATAGCACCACGATATGGCTGTCCCGAATCATCCAATAAGGAGCCACAACAATAAAAAAATGAAATTTACACAATTTTTTTTAGGGGGCTGGCTTCTTTTTTTTTTTCGGGGTGGAGGGGGGACTCTTCATAGCATTTGCATTTGGGCGGGGAAAGGGGGTGATGATAACCACTTACCATGGTTTGAACCCACTACTTATGAGAACAAAGACCGAAGTCCTTTTTTTAGGCCGTGTCAGTATGGCTGAGCGGTAGAACTTCGGCCTTTGGTTTCAAAGGTGGTGGGTTCAATTTCCGTTCAGGTGGCAGTCGGACATTTAAGTCAACAAGGCAACGGAAATAGGTTTGCATCTGTATCTATTTATCACTTTTCAAGCCATTTGGCTTTCCATCCAACTTATAACCACTTGCCACTCATTCGTCAATTAGTTTCAAGTATGCTGAAGTTTAACTAATTGTTGAAATTACTTCCGATGAATGTAGACAACTTAATTCCAACAAAGGACGTGTTTTTAATCACGAAAAGATGAATTAGCACTCGTCTTGTCACGACAAGTCTCATGTAGCTTTAGAAAGATTCAGATTGCTGAAATTACTTCCGATGAAGGTACACAAAATAATCCCAACGATCACCTAGACCTCTTTTTAATCACTAAAGAATGATTTAGCACTCGTTCATCTCGATTAGTCGTAACTAGCTCTGAACTGAATAAGACTACTGAAATTACTTTCAATGAATGTGGACAAAATAATCCTGACTATCGCCTAGACCTTTTTTTAATCAATAAAGGATGATTTAGCACTCGTTCATCTCGATTAGTCGTAATTAGCTCTGAACTGAATAAGACTACTGAAATTACTTTCAATGAATGTGGACAAAATAATCCCAACTATTGCCTAGACCTTTTTTTTAATCACTAAAGAATGATTTAGCACTCGTTCGTCTCGATTAGTCGTAACTAGCTCTGAACTGAATGAGATTGCTGAAATTACTTTCAATGAATGTGGACAAAATAATTCTGAGTATCGCCTAGACCTTTTTTTAATCACTAAAGGATGATTTAGCATTCGTTCATCTCGATTAGTCGTAAGTAGCTCTGAAATGAATAAGACTACTGAAATTACTTTCAATGAA